>PVLD010001936.1:0-80119 GCA_004027595.1 Dinomys branickii
GAGAAAGAGGGAGGGGAGAGGAGGGGAAGGGAGGGGACAGGAGGGGAGGGGAGGGGGAAGAACCTAATCAAAATCAGCTGATTGGAAAAAACCAAAGTGCTTCCAACTTGGGCACTCCATCCATCAATCATCTCACACTTAGGACTCTCCAGGCATGGCCCTGGCCATTTATATACTTTTAGTTTAAAGGCATTAGAGCTTCTAAATTATGCATGCTATTATTTTCCTATATCTAGAAAGGAACGTTTTTTTAAAGCCAAAGACCAAAAATCACAAGCATCCCCAGGATCTATTTTGAACCCGGGAAGTCCCCAAGGCCTGGAATTTGGTGTCTGGGTTCTGGGCTGGGGATATTGCTGGGCTCCCTTTGCACAGTTCCCGGGGGCATCTGTTCACCAGGGCACTCCCTCCCTGAGGTTCGTGGGCCGCCCTCTCCTGGGAGCCCTGCCTGGCAGGACCCAACAGATCAGAGATAAAGCCCGTGTGTTTACAGGATCGGCTTTCGCCCTTGGGGGAGGACCTATCTTCCTCTCAGTGACTGGCCTTCAGCACCTCCAGGCCCAGGAGCCCAGCTGCTGCCCTCACCCAGCCCAGCCTGGAGGGAGGGAGGCTGCAGCCCTGGGCGGCAGAGGACAAAGCTATCAGTTCATCTTCTCAGAGCAGGGCTGCAGCCACACCCTCACACCTGCCAGGCGGCTGCTCCTCCCAGGACCTCTTTGTCTGCCCAGTTCAGCCCCAGCGGGTGGAAGACTTTGCCTCAGAGTGTTTGTGCCGTGTGAGCAGCCCCGCTTGGTGACAGATCTGGAGTCAAGAGATCTACATTGATATTCTTCTACCTGTGGCCAACAGCTTTGCTGAGCCTCAGTTTTCTCATCTTTTGAATGACGGCTAGGACGGACTAGAGTGTCGCTTCGTGAGTGGTACAGTACTTGCCTACCATGCTTGAGGCCCCAGGTTCCATCCCAACCCTGCCCAAAAAAATCAGAAAATAATAAAATATATTACAACATCAGTGTGGATGCTTTAGGGTTGTTCCTAGTGCCTAAAGGCGGCCACAGGGAGCAGAAGCAGCAGCGTAGGGTGGAGACTCAGAGCTCTGCTCCTGCGCGTTACCAAAGCCAGTCAGCCCAGATGCAGTTATGCCACTCTAGAGGTGTTGCTTATCTCTAAAACTAGACCACGGGAGGTTCCCACTTCACACGTCATTAGGGGGACTAAATGAGATCTGGGTGCCATAAAGTTTCCCCAGCATCTGTTCTGTGGAAGGGCTGGGGCCGTAGAAAGCAGAGGCACAGCGATAGCCAGACACAGTGGTATTTGCGAGGCTGTGGCAGGATTGTTAGAGCTCAGGGTTTATAGGTCAGCCTGGGCAGCACAGCCAGATCTGCTTTTCCAAAAAAAAAAAAAAAAAAAAAAAAAAAGACAAGCCAGGTGTGATGGCACACACCTACAGTCCTAGCACTTGAGAGCCTGAGACAGGAGGATCCCAAGTTCAAGGCTAGCCAGGGCTACATAGTGAGCCCTTCTCTCAAAACAAAACGACAAAAACCTACCTCAGTGCCTAGTGGTGCACGCCTGTGACCCCAACACTCGGGAGACTGAGGCAGGAGGATCATTCCCAGTTCGAGACAAGCCTGGGCTACAAAGTAAGCTCAAGACCAGCCTGAACTGCACAGTGAGATCCTGTTTCAAAAAGACAAAAAAAAAAACAAAAACCCTAGCTCAGAGAGCAGCAACTAGAAGAGAATAAAATTAAATAGCAACTGCACAAAGCAAGCAGGTCAGGTTGTTATACTACACACCCCTCAAACACCTGTGTCTTTGTGTGTGTATCTCCCTGCTGCACAGTATGGCCCTGCACACCTCTCCCATCCCTTGTTCCTTACCCTGCAGCCATACTGGCCCATTCCCCACCCTTACCCCATGCTGGGACTTGAACTCAGCCCCGCGTAGGTGACAAGCAAGTGTACTCTATCGTGGAGCTGCACCCAGCCCTCTTGTCCTGGCCTTGGACCCACTGAGCCCTTCTGCCTGGTCCTTTGCTGAACTGCTGGACTAGTGACTCCTGGGTGAGTGACTGCACAGGATGCTTCAGCACCCCCAGAAATTTGGTAGGAATGAGGATGCTGTGTCTGCACCCCTCACACCTTAATGAGAAACTTTGGGCTGGACCCTGCTTCGGATACATACACTGGGAGCAGAATCCCTGGCCTAGAAACCTGTCTGTAGCCAGGCATTCTGGGGCACCCCTGTAATCCCAGCACTCTAGGAGGCTGAGACAGGAGGGTTGAACATTCAAGTTCAGCCTGCACAGTTTAGTGACAGTTTAGCCTGTCTCAAAATGAAAATGAAAAGGGCTGGGGGTGTAGGGATTCAGCTTAGTGGAGAGACCCTGGACTCAATGCTCAGCAGAGAAATAGGGGAAAAAAGTAGAAAAACTCTTTGCTCCGCTTTGGACTGGGCCTGGCAGGAAGGAATTCTTCCTTACTCTTCTCAGAAGAGCTCTTGCTGCCAAAAGCGATGTGCAGCAAGGCCCGCAATTTCTGTGCTGATTTACTGTTTCGTTTGGAAGAAATTAGAAGTCCCCTGACGAAGCTGGTTTGGAACATCCACCCCATGGGGAGAGCTGTGCGTGGATGAAGTCAGAAGCTCTGGGGGCAGGCACAGAAAAGGCATAGATGTCGGGGCCACTTGGCCTTTCAGAAAGAGAAAAGATAAGCAGAGCCCCGGAGCAGGTGAACCAGCTTAAGTGGACGGGACTGCGTCACGGCGGGGGGGTGTGTGTGTGTGTGGATTTAGCACCTAATGTAAAAGCAGAAAAGTTAGAAATGTAATTAACACCTATATTTTAATCTCAGTAGTAGCTAAGTACAGATTTAAACATAAGCTTGAGGATAACAAAGTAGCCCCAGGGGGCCAAAAAAATTCTAGAACGATGTTACAAAAAGTATTTATGTTACTGATTCATAGCAAAAAAAATTTTAACATGTCTCATCATGAGGATTTTTGCCACTAAAAGTTCTATCAAACTAATTTGTGAATGCGTAGATCATTATGAACAAATCGTTCACACCCCTGAGTCTGCACTGCCGGTGACACCTTCTGACCTGACAGCAGCAGCTTCCTCCCAGTGCAGTTTCTAGGAGAACCAGAAACGGCTGCGTGAGGGCTGGGTGGGTGGGGAGAGACAAGGTCACGGCGGGGACAGTGCCCAGGACCAGGCTCTGGACATGGCATGAGCAGCGCCCCCTCCTGTAGCCCGCTTCCCAAGGCTGTGATTATGAGCGGCCAGAGGAGCCACAGACAGCACAAAGGGACGAAAAGAAAAAGCGGCGGCGGCAGTAAAGAGGAGGCAGGGAGCGGAGCAATGTCCGCATCTCGCCTTCAAGGGGAAGAAACAGAGGCCTGAGAGAGTGGCCCTTCTCCGCGAGCTTGGCGTGGGCCAGACTGACTCCTCCGAAGCAGTTTCCCCAAAGCCACTCCGGCAGCCTTGGTCATCATCCCACCTGCCTTGCTCGCACTTGCACGCTGAGGAATGGCACTGAGGTCTCCCCAAGGACCCCACAGGCAGCCCATGCTCCACAAACGTGAGGGGAAGCCAGTTTGGGAGCGACAGGGCCTCTGGCCCTGCGTGTGTGGACGGGGCCAGTGTCCCGGGCTCCGGGGAAACCTGACACCCTGGTCCCCAGCCTGGCCAGACTGATGCTATCTCTGGAGCTCTGGAGGCGGAGAGGAGCAAAGGCCTCTCAGGGCCCCAGAAGGCGGCTTTCCTCCTGGGGGTTTGCTTCCCACTCTCTCCTCTTCCTGGGAGGCAGCAGCCGGGAGAGGGGCAGTGCAGAGAAGCAGGAGATGCCAACTTTGGGGCTTCTGGGCTGACATCAGTGTTCTCTTTGGATGGGTTCTCCCCTGCGAGAAGTGGGGACCCCTTTCCAATGACCCACACCCCTGAGCGCCTGGGACCCAAGGTTGGCCCTCTCCTTCCCTCCCACTTCAGCACAGTTTTGTTAGGAGGTGTAGGAGAATTCGATAAATCAAAGCGGTTGCCCCAGCAACAGTGGGAGAAGCAGGTTTACTTAGGCCAGGTAAATAATGCATGAGCCAAGGCTGAGAAATACGGCCACCAAGTTCATGTTACTGACAGGTTCCCTGAACTGCCCGGTTGGGGGCTGAGTCCCAGGGGTAAGGTTGCAGCTCCCCGCCAGCCCCTCCTCTCCTACGGAGTCCTGTCTGCTCAGGTGTTTGGGGTTTGTTTGGAGGGTTCATTTTCCTTCTTTCCTGGTCTCATTGCACATTGCCTACTCCCTAATCAAATTGCCTCTGCCTCCCAGAACCAGGGGACCAGTCCTCCACCCTCAGAGTGGCTTCTCTGGTCTTTGGAGCCTGGCTGTGGCCAGAGTTTGTGTTTTGCAAAGTCAGGTGGTGCTGCCGAGACCCAGCTGACATGGCGCTGGTCGGCTCAGGCCTGTCATCCAAGTCCAGCATGTTCCCTGACAGCCCAGCCCGGTCTGGTCTGTTGCTCTGCTCCACAGCACAGAGGGACTCTGCCAAGATGAAATGTGAACTGACCCAAATTGTGAATGAACAACTTGTGATAAAGACTGCGTGCTCCTCCCTAGGCCCCTGAGACCGGCTGATATTGACTCTACATCTCTCCACCCTCATTATGTTTGGCTTTCTCTGATTTACACCTTGAAAATAGGAAACTTTTTTTAATTTTGTAAATAACAAAGTACTGTAGAAAATCTTTTTCAAACTGCACAACACCATCACAGTTTGACATATCCCCATCTCCAAAAGAGAATCACTATTTCAATGATTAAAAATTCACTGCAGTCAGATGTGATGGTACATGCCTATGAACACAGCACTTGGGAGGCTGAGGCAAGAGGATCTCTATGAGTTCAACGCCAGCCTGGACTACATAGTGAGACTCTGTCTCAACTCCCCTCCTCACCAAAAAATATTCACAGCATGGAGAAACTCACACACCAATCATAAGAAACTAGGAGGTTTTATTGGGAGAAAGGTGAAGATTCTGTCCCTATCTAAAGACTTGTGACCTCTGAGTTGGTTCTGTCAGGTTGTAATTCCCCACGAGTCCCTCCTCTTAGAGGGATCCTTTCTGTCTTCCAGGTTTTTGTTTTGGAGCACTTGAGTGCTCACTGGACACTTGAGTAAGACGAAGCACCTCAGATTGGATGGCAGCTGACAGTAAGGCAGGATCTTGTCCCTCTATCCCTGCAGATGAGAGCAGGGCCCAGCTTCTGTTCACGGGGGGGGGGGGCCTTAGTCCGGTACACACCATCTAGTTAAATGATAAAGAAAGGCTGACAAAACTACCCAGTCCCATCTAGTCTTTAAAAAATTAAGAAGTTGTCTTAACACAAACAATGAGATCTGAGCAGCTATTGCCATTTGCTGTGTATTCTAATAGTCACAGTGTTATAAAATCGCCTGACAGCAGTGTACAGAACATCAAAGTGTTAATGAGCAACTATCTATGGAAACAGTATTAAAACCTCCCTGTTTCTCAGGTAGAAAGGGAGTAGTAATTCACATTGACAACAGAGACCACTCTGTGACTGCAAAATCAGGCAAATCTTTAGCAAGTATCGTAGCAACCTAGCTGGCCTATGAAAATTAAAGCAATTTTACGTGGAAATCTGAAAACTGGACAGCTGAATCGTTAGGAAAACTATGGGAGATGGAGGAAGACGCAGTAGCAAACGCAAGCAGGACAGCTAACAATCCTGTAGGACCTGTGGAAGTAGCTTGGGCACAGGCATATGGATAAAGCAATGTTTCACCTGGAATAGAAAAAAAGCGAGGTGTTCGATCAGGACCAGACACTTGTCCGGTTGATCCAGGATCACATATCCAGCATGAGATAGTATAACAGGCTCAAAAGGATTGAACACATGCTCAGTAACAACCAACTGATGAAATGACTGCAAGTGGAATTGGAGGATGTGTCACCTTGTCTGCTGTGGACCGACACACAGGCCTTTAATAATGCTTCCAGGGTAGTAGTCAGCCCGCCAACGTGGGCTGATACACGGATCAGTGCAATGCGATAGCACAAACTGCAGTCTGCTTTGGATAACAACCACCACAAAATGTCCTGGGATGGAGCTATGACAGCAGATCAACAAATCCTGTCCAACTGAGCAAACAGTCTGTCTGGTAGAGAAGATGAATAATTACTGTGGTAGTTATTGACAGAAGCACAAAAGTCTTTGAAGAAACATCACCCAACCTATTTGAAACAATAAGACAATATGTGTCCCCAGCAGGGAAGCTCTAGATAACTACAGAACTACAGACCCGAGAAAGTCTTCTCCAGTTCTCCCTCTGGAAGCTGGAGAAACTTCTAGGCACTTATAGCCCATATCCCCTGTATCAGGACTTCACATACTTTAGCATCAATCAAAAAGGCAGGACATCTAGACAATTGCTGTATCAGTATGATGTTCCTGTTCCAACAACAGATTATTTTCACACTTTTGGCAAGGACTGTTTTAATAAGTTTTGCAGACACAGTAACACTATACCTTAAAGTTTTGCAGCATATAGTACTTTCAAAATATACAAGAAACTCGGGATGCAGCTCCAGGCTAGAGCACGTACTTAGCACACACATGGTCCTGAGCTCTGTCTCTGGCACCTGACCACACCATCACCACCCGAAGAAAGAAGCATTATTGAGCCTTTTATGAAACTTATATTTTGTTTCTGTTCTTATTTTACTACCCCCAAAAATCCATGGAACTTGAAGTAGCTTTTTTTTTTTTTTTGAGACAGATTTTTGCTGTGCAGCTCAGGCTGTGAGCTCACTTTTAGCCTTGAACTCAACTTTGCAGCCCAGGTTGACTTTGAACTGCCTCAGCCACCCACGTGTTGGTATTGTAGTGTGCAGCACCACACCCAGTGAAGTAGCATTTTAGAAGAAAGAAAACGAAAATGCACAGGGCCTTCTAGTGCAGGTCTGTTTTTGAGGCCTGACCCATCAGCCACTGTGGCAACACTGGGCCGTCCACCCCCTCATACACAAGCCCCTATGAGCAGGGTGCATCAGCTAAATAGTGCCCCCTGCACTTGGTACGTTTTCCCCTGTGCTACTCCAATAATTGAGAAGAGTAGCCAGAAAACATTTGGGGCCTAAATTGTGACACAATTGCAAAACAATCTGTGTGGTTCTGAGCCCCAAGAAGGACAAGGAGTAGCCAGTGTGTCTAAGGCAGCCAATGTGTCGAGTAGCTGATGTGTCTTATGAATGCCAATCCTCCCAGTGTGTGGGGCACCACCTCATAGCATGGTGAGGCCTGCTAGGGGCCTCTGGACAGGTGATGGGCAGAGAGCCCCACACAATTGAATGCGGCTCACAGAGGGGCTTAGTCCTGAGACAAAGAGGTCCCTAATGCAACAGGCACGACCTGGCCCAGTCCAGAACCAGGGGGAGGTGTGGGGTGGAGCACAGGGGTAGAGCACAAGCTTCGCATGTTTGAGGGCCTGGGTTCAATCCAGGGAAAGAGCCCTTTGGCAAGCAGGAGGTGTGGGGTGTGAAGTGAGCCTCAGGTGTGGTTTGGTTTCATTTTGGTGTAGTTTTTTTTGAGGGGATATACTGGCAATCGAACCCACGCCCTTCACACTGAGGTACATCCCCAGCCCTTTTTGCTTTTTATATTTTGAAACAGGATCTCTCCAAATTGCTAAACTGCCCAAACTAGGCTGGAACATGTGCTCCTCCTGCCTCAGCCTCCCAGAGTGCTAGGATTATAGGTGTGCACCAGCACATCCTGTTTTGACGTTTTTTAAGTGGGGCAGGGAAGGATTTACTATTGTCAGAGAAGGTTGAAGGCTGTGCTGCGCCTGCGGCCACAGAACCCGCCACTCCTCCAGTGGGCTCTGCTGGACCAGATTCAATTCCCCAGCCCCTGCGCCTGGCTCCTCTCCCAGTTTCCCCAGAATTCTTTTCTGCTCTAAAAATAGCACCGTACTGACCCCTGCTCAGGCTCCTCCTTGCCCAGACTAGCTCTGGCCCTGCAAGGAAAACCAAGCTGTGCTCCCAGGTGAGGCCCTCTGCCTCGCTGCCCACAGCCTGCAAAGGAAGCAGAAGCCTGCTGGGAGGAGGGGAATAAAGACAGAACCATGGCCTCTGGCACTCTGACCCACTCTCTGTCCTCAGCCCCCAGTGTTCCTATCAGCCCAGTGGAGCCAGGCGAGCAGCTACCATAGAACTGCTGGCTGCAGTGTCACGGGTGCACTTGTGCCTCCCGCACAGACTGGGAAACTGAGGCTTGAGAAGGCCATGGCATAGGACAGAGAGATGGTCAGTGCAGTGAATGGCAGAGCAGGCAATGAGCCTGTTCTCAGACCTCACTCAGCACTCGGTCACCATGCCTGTCTCCTGTCCTGTGGTTCCTTCCCAGCAGGAGGGTGTCTTCTTTTCAGGCCCCATCTAGGTCTTTGGAAATGGAGGCACACATTACTTCCCTCTCTATTCTTGACCTAGAGCAGGGCAGTGAAAACAGAAGACAGCAGCCCCAGGAACTCAGGGCTCTCCTTTGATCTTGCTTGCAAAGAGCCACTAGAGGTACAGGAAGTGATAAGCCACCAGGCCCAAACCTAGGACTCCCTAGTGGGCCCAGCCACAACCGGTGGGAGCTGTTCCCCAGGAAGCCAGCAGGGCCTAGTTGACCAGCACCCACCTGTGTCCGCACAGCTGCCCTTGCTCTGGTCCTTCTTTCTGGAGGAGGCTCCAACTGCAGAGCTGGGCCGCTGGGATGGGAGCAATCTAATGGGATGTAAATTGGAATCTGCTCCCATCAAGATGTATTATGCATGGACTTTCTATTTGATTTCACTTGGAAACTCATCATCCATCACCTCCACAGAACCTGTGCAAGCTAGGGACTGTGTCAGCAGTTTCTTGTCACTTGGCATCTGTTGCCAAATTCATCTATCTTGGCTGTGGGGTCCTAGGGACTCCCAAGTTTCAGCACAGGGCTTAGGAAGAGTGGGGAGCACTTTCCAGTGTCCTCTGAAGCTGTTCTGCCCTTGGTAGTGAATGGCAGAGCTGAAGCCAGGAGCTGGAACAGCCAGACCTCCTGGCAGACACGCTGGTGCCCTCTGGCGTGTTGGTAGCTCCAGGGGAGCAAGCAGGCTTTAGATACAGCGTGGAGGAGAGAGTGAAAGTGCCCACTGTGACCCTAGGCTCCTGAGCCCTCCTACAGTCAGCCTCTCCCCGGCACACATCTGTGCACGCATATACACTCATACACATCCACACGCCCCGGTAACCTCCGTCCCCAGCTCTCGACTCCCACATAGTACCTATGGATGCCATCCATACACTCATACGCACAACATACACACTCACACATTCATCATACACTCACTCACATATGTACACACTCACACACCAATGCCCCACATACTCACACCCGCTTGAACATATGTAACACACACCCTCATACCTTCACATACCCACACACAGCACACACAGGCATGTCTACACACAACTCGCTCACCCACGGTACCATCCCTACAACACACAAACCCATGCCCCACCCTTGCTCATACACAGTGTCACACCAGTATTATCTCAGAGGCCTGGGTGGCAGCTTCCCCAGTCGCTAGGATACGGACTGTGGGCGTTGGAAGCACTGCAGTTAATCGCCTCAATCTCCTCAGGAGCAATGGCTGCAGAAGTGGGAGTCATGTCTCCTTCTGCTGAATCTTCTCCTTAACAGAAAGCAAGTGGGGTGGGCAACAAAGGATGAGAAACCCAGCAGGAAGAGCCGACTGGGTGTGGGAGAGAGAAACGCTGGGGTGGGAAAGACGGGTTTCACCCAGGAAGACTGGGGACTAGTCACTCACCAGCCACTGCTGCCTGAGCACCTACTGTGCACCAGGGCAGAGCCAGGTGAGAGTGAAACCCAAGTCTGCTTCCCAGGAAAGATGCAGACCCACTCACACGTGGTAACTCACACGCAGGGCGGTACCCAGCCTGCCAAGCGAGGGCTGTCCAGCGTACGTGTTACCTGCGCGCTCAGAGAGGGCCAAGGCAACTGAGGGCTGGAGTGAGCAGGGGGAGGAGACAGAAAGAGTGGGATACCAAAGTCTAGGGTGTCAAAATCCTTTATATCTGCATATTCAGTATTGCATTTGCACAAAACCAACACGTATCCAACTGAACTCTTTATTTATTTATTTTATTTTATTTGAAAGAGAATAATTTAAAAAGGACAACAGCAAAATACCAGCAACATAGACAAAAACAAAACAAAGCAAACGCAGTAAAAATGATACCGGGTTTCAGAACAAAATGATAGGAATTAAGGGTGGTTCTTGTATTACATACTGTTATCTTCAAGGAAGTTGCTCAGATTACCAGCTGTAAGAATGCATGATTGATGAAACCATTAAATAAAATAAAATATAAAAAATGTCATCTCTAGATTCCTTAGAATAATGAATAAAATGTAAATGCTATGTAAATAGTTATTATACTGTGTCGCTTAGGGAACAGTGACAAGAAATAGTCCATGCACTCCCAGTACAAACATAACCACCCTAGGCCTAGCCCACAGTCCATGTGCAATCTGCAGTTGGTTGAAGTTTGGATACAGAACCTGTAGATAGGGAGAATCTATATTTTGGTTTCTGGGGTTTTGTTTTGGTTTGGTTTGGGGTTTTTTTGCATGGGGGTGGTGAGACAAGGTTTCCTTATGTAATTCAGGCTAGTCTTGAACTCATTATGTGGTTCAGGCTGGCCCTGATGATCCTCCTGCCTCAGCCTCCCAAGTGCTGGGATTACAGGTGTGTGCTGTGTTTTGTTTTTCTTAATTAAACGTATTGGTACATTTTAGATATACATAATGATAATATTCATCATAGGAAATTTGTACCCATACATGATATATTTTGATTGATTTTGGTTTTTTGAGGCATGATCTCAAGAACTTTCTCTTGTTGTTACATTTTAGATCTACATAATAATCATAAGGAATTTGTACCTGCACATGACATATCTTGATTCTTCTTTTTTCCCCAAGCCCCTTCCTTCCCTTAAGAACTTCGTACTTCAGGCTGACCTTGAACTCACAGCAATCCTCCTTCCTCAGCTTCCTGAGTGCTGGGATCACAGGAGTGCACCACCACACCTGGCTCTTTGTTTTGTTTTTGAGACAAGGTCTTGCTATGTTGCCTAGGCTAGCCTCCAACTCCTGGGGTCAAGTGATCCCCTTGGCTGCACTTCTGGAATAGCTGGCATTGCAGGCACCACTGCACCTTACTGAGCAGTATGTCACAGAACATCCAATGGGATTTGTCTGATACTTTTCTGAACTTCATTTCAGGTCAGTTAGGACAACAGTGAGGCCCACAGAGCTGAAACTACTTCCTTTGCAGCCAAGAATGCACCTGCCCTTCCTTCTGTGATGATGACCCAGTGTCCGGGCCTCCTGGGGAGCAGGGCGGGTGGACACAGCTGTGCCATGGGGGGCATATGGGCTGTTCACCCAGCAGGCCCTGGCATCCTGGTTCTGCCAGTGCCCGCGGCTTTGCCTCCTGTGGGAAGGCTAGCCTTTGCCATGCTGGGTGGGCCCAAGAGAGAGAGTGACTTGGCTCAGAATGAGGTATTCCAGAGGATTCGCCTCTGCTCAAATCTCTCCAGAGTCAGCCCAAGGGACCGTCTCCTTCTTCCAGGGCTGGCTTCAGTGGATGACTGGCCTGCGATGCTGCAGCCTTCGAGGGGCTGCCAGACAACCCCTCCTCCTGGGTGGGTCGAGGAGGCAGCCTGTGTGGGTCCTGCAGAAGACAGTGTTCCTGGGTGCTGGGCTGCCTGGCAGGGGCTCTCATCTCGCTTACTCTTGGGGTCCCCCCTCCAGACAGCTCACGGTCTTACTCGCTCCTCAGGGCCTGCCCTCGTCCTAGGCCCCTGTTCTGGGGAGGGAGAGGCAGCCACTGGGCACGGAATTGTGTGGGTTGGCAGAGCTGGCAGGCAATCGCAGCAGGCTAAATCCGGTGGCCACTCAAGATGTCTAGACAGGAAGCCAGGCTGAGAGCTGCAGAGACGCGCCCATCTGCCACAGCCCAGGCGGCCTGCGCCCCAGCTTGGAGCACCCAGAGGGTCTGGGCGCTGGGCCTTCGGGGACGACACGTGCAGTGGGGTCAGCTGGCAGGCCCGGAACATCAGCAGGTGGGCAGGTGAAGGCGGCCACGAGGTTGACGCAGGGAGAATGAGTCCCGCAGTGGAGGTTCGGAAACAATATGGGGCACCTCAGAACAGCACTGATATCCGGGAGGGCTGGACTGGCCTAGCAGCATCGTGGGGTTGAGCTCAGCTTGGGGTCTAGCCTTGGGACCTCATACAAATTAGTCCCTCTTGCTGAATGTGGTGGCACACGCCTGTAATTCCAGAAGCTGAGGCAAAAAGATCACAAGTCTGAGCTTAGCCTGGACAACTTAGTGGGACTCAATCACCAAAAAGAGAAGTGGATGCTGGGAATATAACTTACTATGAAAGCCCTGAGTTTGATCCCCAATCACACACACACACATACACACACACACACACACACACACACACACACACCCAAGTTAAGATGCAAGCCAGGCTAGCAGTCCGCGCACTATGCTCCAGGCCACACTGCTTCCTGTTCTGCCTGGAAGGATTCATCTGGTGCTAAACACCTTCCTCTCACCTGCATCGCCAAAACCCCAGCAGCCTTCATTTGCGTGTCTGTGCCTACCTACTCCCAGCTTATCCTACAACCGAACACTCACACCGGATTCTGCAATCATTAAGGAAATAGAAAAGAGTGAAAGACACAACAGAAGGACGATAAGCTTTATGACTTTTTTTTTTTTTTTTTTTGGCAGTACTGGGGATCGAACTCAGGACCCTGCGCTTGCTAGGCAGACGCTTATTCCACTGAGCTATATCCCCAGCCCCCAAGAAGGACGATAAGCAAGTGCTCCTGCGGAGCAGCGCCGGCACCGGCTGGGAACTCCAGCCCCCGGTCTGTTCACCAGCCTGCCGCTCCAGCTCCTCCAAGCTGCCTGGAAGCGTCTCCTCTGGGAAGTCTTCCCAGATCAGCCCAAACACCGGCGGCTCTGTTGGTTGGCCCTGTCGGAATGCACACTTCCTTGACTGTCCTCACCAACACGCACCTTAGAGGGCTCCGGGCCGGGCTTCCACACCACATGGCAGCCGCTCCTGGCTTCCTTTCTGCCGCGCCTTCTCTGTCAGCCTCGCCTCTCTCGCATACTTGACACAGACTTGACACTAATGCTTGATTGTCTCTCGGTGCGCTCGCCTCCTGCTTTCACTGGATCACGGGCAGCCGCCCTGTCTTTGCTACTTCACATCTGTGTCGTTCATCTGAGACTCTTGTGACTCGGGGTCTCGTTATCGGGAGGACAGATTTGCTTGCTGGGTCCTTTAGTTGCTCCAAGCAGGCAATGACGGCCCACCCACCCCCTGGGCTTCAAATCCTGGGTCCACATCCCCTGTCCCATAGGCTTCGTCAGCTCCCTCACTGAGTCCCTGCTTTCCAGAGTCCCTTTACTGCTCAGTGACAAGTCTTCGATTTTTTTTTTTTAAATCCCAACTGCTAGATAGACACACTAGTCCTTCCTTTCTCAGACTTTCTACTAACCCTGACCTTTTACCATCTCATGACAATGTTGTTTAAGAAGAGTCTGTAGCAATGACATCATTTGTTTAGAAGAGAAAAGTAGAATATATGCACATATGTACACATGTGTTTTGCTCTCTGTTGGTGTCATGTCCAATCTCCGCAGGATGGAAGTATAAATCGTCTCTGTAAGTGCTGTACAAAAATCCGAAAAGAACACTTGCCTTCAGAAAACAATTTTTATTATATACCTTTAGTAACCTTTTGAACTTTTAAGACCTTTTCATAGCTGGGTTTGAGGGTAATCCCAGCACTCTGGGGGGCTGAGGCAGGAGGATTACAAATTCAAGCCTGACCTGGGCAATTTAGCAACTTAGTAAGACTCTGTCTCAAAATAGGAAACCAGTGGGGGATATAGGCCAGGGCAAAGACTGTGGGCTCAGTCCCTGGTACCACCCACATATACACAAACACGCACTGCATGTGGCTAGCTGGTTTCTCTTGCCATCGTTCTAAGTTCCATGCGAACAGTGGTGATTTTAATTTCCATATTTTCATTGTTATCCAACACAGAATGACTGTGCCCATTTTATTTATCCATTTGCCTGGCAATGAACATCTCCTTTCTGGCTGCAGTAAACATCCTAGTGCCATGCCCTGGCACACAGGTGTGAAAGTTTCCAGGCCTGGGCCAGGTGGTGGAGCTGCTGGGCCAGAGGGTGACATCATTTCTGGCTCTTGACCACTTTCTGAGTGGCTTCTGCAGTGTCTCCCCCAGCAGCACGGGGGGCTTTTGTCCTTTTACATTTTTGCTAATGCTACATATGTTGTATTTTAAAGTTTTTGTCAATCTCATGGGTATAAAATGATGTAATATTTTACATTTCTCTGGTTCGGGTGACAATGAAAGTAACTTCTTATGTTTATTGGCCATTTGTGTTTCCTGTTCTGTGACTGTGTTAGTCAGCTTTTCATCACTATAACAAGATAACTGAGATGACCATAAAGAAAAAGGACTGAGCCAGGCATGGTAGTCCACCCCTGCGATCTCAGCACTCTGGGAAGCTCAAGCAGCCTCATAATTTTGAGCCCACCCTGGGCAACCTAGCAATTTAACAAGACCCTGACTCAAAATTTAAAAAATTTTAAAACACTGGGGACATAGCTCAGTGCAAAGGACGTAGATTCAATCCCTGGTATGACAGAAAGGAAGGAGAGAGGGAGACAGAGACAGAGACAGAGACACAGAGAGACAGAGAGAGAGGAAGGAAGAGGAGGAGGAAGAGGGAAGGGTAATTAAGGTGAAGTGAGGTCTTCCGGGTGGACCTAACTCAATTTGGTGTTCTGCTGTTAGCGCTCTTACAAGGAGAGCTTGGGGCACAGAGGACATGGGCCTAGGGGAGCTGCCTGATGACACAGCGAGAGGTCATCTCATCTGTAGACCCAGGACGAGTGACTGCAGAACCCACCGCTGCCGGCACTCAGATCTTGGACTGTTAGCTTCTGGCACTGTGAGACAATAGAGAGCTCTCAGCAAAGCCTCCCAGGCCAAGAATTTCGCTGCTGCAGCCCTCACTCAGGAAGCAAGCTGCAGTTTACACAGTGTTTTAACACACTTACTTCATCTACTTCTTTTTTTTTTTTTTAAATTGGTGTTTTATTTTCTGTCAACCTCGTTTCCATTTTGCTGAAGTGTCTGCAGAACAGCTCAAGACCACTCTTTTTTTTTTTTTTGGCGGTACTGGGGATCAAACTCGGGACCCTGCACTTGCTAGGCAGGCGCTTATTCCACTGAGCTATATCCCCAGCCCTCAAGACCACCCTTTCATCTACTTCTTCATCATCAAATATTAACCAAACCATCCTGGTCTAAAGGCAATGTTAAATCCTTACTGAAAGCTTTTCAGAAATAATGATTCCTGTGTTTAAATGAGGAAATTGAGGCTCTCTATTTAGATGAGACCAGAAACAGCTAGTATAGCAAAGGAACTGGAAACAGTCCTCTAAGTTTTGGGGGATTGGTTTTGCTTTGTTTTTGTTTTTCGAGACAGGATCTCACTGACCTAGGATCCTCCTGCCCCTCCCTCCAGAGTGCTGTGATCATAGAAATAAGCCACCTCTGTTTTTTATTTCTGTAAGTTCAGACAATTGTCCTTTAGTACTAAACCCAGGATAAACGCATCTGGAATGGGATTTGTGTGTTGGGTTGGAGTGGCGGAGAAGCTTGCTCTTCCCTTGCAGTTCAGACCCTAACTTCTGACCAGAATGCTGTGCCTTCTGACTCCCACATAATTAAAGCCTTGACTGATATATAACTAGGTTTCCTCTACATGGAATGTTGTTTCTTCTCCTTCCCTTCCATTCTGAAACATAGAGAACCCTCTTTTTGCAGAATCTCTCAGTGGAGTAGGGTAGTACTGCTGGTTCCAGCAGAATGGCCTGAATGGGTCCATTTCAAACTGAATGACCTTCAATCTCCATTGATCCAAAAACTGAGCTCATTTTGAGCTAGTCAGGAACATGGCCCAAGAGAAGGGAGTGCTCTGTGCTCTTTTGTCTGCGTGTGTGTGTGTGTGTGTGTGTGTGTGTGTGTGCGCGCGCCTGTGTGTGCCCAAGGCAAAATATAGCCCCTGTTTTAGTCTGAGCCCCACCCTACTGGTGGGGACAGTAAACACAAAGCTGGCAGCCTGTCTTCCCAGACAGTAACAATGCAGTGGAGAAGGAACATGATCACTGTTTGTGCTTAGGGACTGGAAAGCTACATGAGTCTATCCCGAATCAAGTAGTCCACAGACAGAAGAAGGTGCAAAGGTTTCAGAATAGAAAGGAAACTTCTCTACTTTCTCCAATTTTTTCTTTGACTTGGGGGAGGGTAGAAGGGTGCCAAACTATTTCCCCTTTGTCCAGAAGTATCAGAACCTAGGTTCTTCTCAGTACAATCCTGTCTTAGACCTGAAGAACGGGACAGCATCAAGTTCTGGGATTTGCCAGGGCTGAGCTCTCATTAGTTGTCTCAAATTTGACCTTAAGCATCCTTCCCTCCAAAGGCCGAAGATATAATTCAGAGGCAGAGTGCTTGCCTAGCATGTGCAAGGCCCTAGGTTCAAGCCCCAGTTCTGCTGCCTCCTGGCATGGGACTTCACACTCCTGGAATCAACTGTGCTGTTAGATAGAATGGCCCCAAAGGGGTGGGAGTTACAAAACAAAGAGAAGAAAGGATTTTCTCTCTCAGGAAGTTTAATTTAGATCAGGTAGGCACTAAGCTAAGCCAGTTAAACACAAAATTTATGAGCCAGCACATGGCACAAAGCACATCTAACACAGGTCAGACCTGGGGACCCTTGCTGGGCTTGAGTATCATTCCTGTGTTTCAGGGGTGACTTTGCAGAGGAGGCCAATGCTTAGCTGTCCAGAAGAGGAATACGGGCTGTGCTCTGGCTCGGAATGAGACACACCTATCCAGGTGTATCATTCATAGAAGACTAAGCAAGGGAGGAAATGCAGAGTTGGTGCTGCTTAGCTGGTGGGGCTGAGGCTCTAATGCAGAGAGACACAGAGATTTGGCCATAGGAGGTTGTTCACTAACAGGGACTCTGGAGTGTCCGCAGCATTTCATGGACTCTGTTGCACAATAGCCCCGTCACAGGGAACTCAAAGACAATAGATGCATACAGCAGAAGCTGTTTAGCCTGTCCTATGCCCTGGGACAAGGCCCCCAAGCTTGCTGGGCCTTGGTTTCCTCATGTACCTCAGGAAGGGACTAGATTTGACCAATGATTCCTAAATTTTGGAACCAGTGTGGTCCAATTTACTAAACATTTAGAAGTCTTTTTCTTTTTCATTTTCTTTTATCTCCCCACTTTGTTTTCTTTTTCTTTCTTTATTTTCTTTCATGCTGGGTTGAACCCAGGGCCTTATGCACAGGGGCCCAATACTCCAACACTGAGTTATGTACCCTAGAGTCTTGCTATGTTGCTGTGTACTGACAATTGGTGGTAACTTGTAACACCCAGCTGAACTGAACCAGTGTAGTGCTGGATGTGAAGGGCTCACCTGAGGATTGCTGCCAACATAAAAGGAAAAATTGAACAGGAAGAGAGGGGCTATTTGTTCTCCTGGAGAAGCTTGTTGCGCTGGTTTTCCTGATATGACCTTGGCTGTTCTCATTGTTGTAGGAGCTCTGGACCTCAGTGCTGCTAAGGATGGCTGCGGTACCTTTTGAGAGAGCTCTGGTCTTTAAGCATTGCTTCCTGGCTCCAGTGCAGATCCCTCAGCCCGCTGGCACAGATCCTTCATCCCACTGGCATAGATTTTCTAGCTTCCACTCCTGACCTTTGCAGCTTCTCAGGGCACATCCATGAAACAGACCTGCATGAGACATTGTTGTGGGCTCTGGACTCATGGGAGGCATTGTTATGGGCTCTAGGTCTTCAGCTGGACTCCTGCAGAACATTGATGTGGGATCCAGCCCCTCAGCTGGATTCTTTGGGTCTTTAGTGTGTGGACAGATTTCCTGCACTCTTTTGTACTTGACTCTTTGGGCAACTATTATAAAATAATCCTATAAATTATGCGTCCTGTATTAAATTGATTCCCTTGTAAGTCCTGAGTACAACAGTAGTCCAGGCTGGACTTTAACTCTCAGTCCTCTTACCTCATGCTCCCAGGTGCTAGGATTACACATGTGTGCCATCATGCCTGATAGGAACTAACTTTTTATACTACAAAAAAAGAACATTTGGGCCAGGAGTGGAGGCACACACCTGGACTGCATAGTGAGTTTGAGCCTAGCCTGAACTGCATAGTGAGACCCTGTCTCAAAAGAACAAAAAGGAAAAAGAAAGCAAGAAAGAAAGAGAGAGGGCTGGGGATATAGCTCAGCGGCATAAGTGCCTGCCTGGCAAGTGCAAGGTCCTGAGTTCAATTCCCAATACCAAAAAAAAAAAGAAAGAAAAGAAAATCATTTAATAATATCAACACCACTGTCAGGCTGAAAAAGAAAGGACGTTTTAAGACTGAAAAAGCAAAAAGGAAATGAGACATAATCTTACGTGCAGCCATGTGGAACACTCCGGCCACCTGACTGGCTCTCACTGCACTGCAAACCCCTGGAAACGTCAGCCCTGTGGGCAGCCGACAGAGAATCTATGAAATAAGCGATGATGTCAGAGGAGAATGTTAGCATCAAAGGTGCCCAGCACTTGAACCCCAGCTACACAAACTTCCTAAACCTGGGCTTCCACACAGGGAGGGTGGCTGCATGCCGGGTGCTTCCCAGAGCCTGGAATGCAGCGATGCCCAGAGAATGGTGAGCACTGCACCCTGGGGGGGGGCTGCCACCTGCAATTGAGGCACCCCTCCTCTTCTGAGCCAGCATGCCACCCGTATCCTGAGGAGCACAGGAACTTTGTCTAGAGGCTTATAGCACCATAAAGGAGCTGGCAGGACTCAGGAAGCTGGCAGATGCCCCCTTCCTCCTGCTGCTACAGTCACTAAATCACAGGGCACAGACCTGGGTCTCACTTCCTGTGGATATCCTCGCCATATTTTTGTACGAAAAGTCACTGAGTTAATACGTGCTGAGTTTCAAGCCTGTACCGTGAGGCCCAGCCATTCTAGTCTTTACCAGCAAAAGCCACTGGCTTGGGACACTTTGACTAGAATCCACTCAAGGAAGCTACAAGTTCTGGAGCTTCGCACCAGATTAGCCAGGAGCTTGGGAGCAGGCGCTCTCCCCTGGAACTATCACTGTGGTCACAGGAACAACTTGGAGAGCAGCTCCCCGCACACCTCAAGAGCCTGAGCCCTGTACCAACTGCACGGGCCGCAGTGGGAGTGTCAGTCAGAAGTGTTGTCTGGAGACAGTGTGGCCCATGTGGCAGGCCCTCATGAGGGCCCTCCGAGGCCCATAGTGGCCAAGCACGGAGAGTCTCTGAATAGGCCTCTGTCCTCCTGGCAGTGACAGGCTGAATGGCAGTCTCCGCTCCCCAGTGTCACCACCTTTCTCTCCCTCTGGTTGTCTCTGTCTCTTTGTCTTTCACCCACTTTACCTCCCCTCCCTCCTTTGGAGCTCTTCTTTCTCCTCTATACCCCACCTTTTAAAATAGTTTTCTCTATGTAGTTCAGGCTGGCCTTGACCTTACTACGTAGTCCAAAACTGCTCTCAAACTTGCAGTGATGCTCATGCCTCAGCTTCCCGAGTGCTTGGATTACCGGCGTGCACCACCATAGCCAACCTGCACCTCCCTTACTTCTGGTCTTTCTTGGACACAAAATCACCCTTCCCTCATGCCACACGGCCATCCCACCCCTGGTTCCCATGGCCGCACAGCTCTTCCTCCACAAGGCAGCCACCTTTCCCTTCCCACCTGTCCCCACCCCAAGAAGCTGGTTTTTAAACCATACTTTTCCTGCTGCTGGGAGTGTAGCAAGTCTCAGTGATTGAAAATAAAAACACCTGTAATGCCAGTTAATTGTACATGCTGCCATTCCCCCTAAGTTATTTTAAAATTCCCAAGGCATGAGGAAAATGACTTTTTTTCTTTTCTGCCGTGAAGAAGGAAGGTCTGACTCAGAAGATGTACTATGGGACTGGTGGTGGTGGTACCATCTCTGCAACCCTAGCACTTTGGGAGGCTGAGGCAGAGCAATGCTGGGAGTTTGAGGCCAGTCTGGGCTACATAGTGATTCCAAGGTCAGCCTGCACTATACAGCAAGACTCTGTCTCAAAAATAAATAAATAAATAAATTTTAAAAAGAGAGAAGGAGTTTGCCAAAGGGGTCATTGAGCAAAAGGAATTGAGAATCACATTTCCTTCTCCTTGATTGTTCACCCGTGTTCCCATCTGTCTGTATGAAAGTTGGGTGCAGGCAAATCACAGAGGGCTAGAGCAGAGGAAGCTCTGTTGGTGACCAATAAGGTAAAAGAAGGGCCCCCCTCCCATCTGTATTCTCAACGGGGCTCACACTCCGAGGCCACTCCTGAATGACTCTGTGGAGTGGCAGCCTGATTCCAACTCATCTGTCTATGGTAAGCCAAAGCACAGCGCAGGCCTCTTTGCCCACTGGGGACTCCAGGCACCACGCACAACAGCTTGGGAAGGCTACTGGCAGGTAATATATCCTACAAAATGCCGGAGCTATGCTCAGGTGTCTTGAAGGAGTGGTTTCATCCATTCTCACAACCCTATGGAGTTGGCATGGAGCTGTGTCCTGACAAACCCATCGTAAATAGAAAATATCATAAGTTGAAAGTACATGGAGTACACCTAACCTATCAAATGTCCTCACTTGGTGGCACAGGACACTGGACAACAGCTTACTATCTATTGCTAGCCTGGAAAACATCAAAATTCAAACTGAAGGCAGCATCTGCTGAATGTGTATGGCTTTTCACCATTGTAGGATCAAAACTCTAAACTCTTATATGCAATGTGTAGTTGAAGAGACCGTGGCCCAGAGTCGCTGCTCAACTTACCGAGGTGACAAAAGGAGAAGAAAAGAAATTCATGTGCTGGACAGACCAACACCTACCTAGTCCCAGAGAACACCAGAAAGTCAGTGAGGCAACGCCTGGAGGGGCCCTCTGGGCGGCCTTGATTTCAGGCTAGGCCAGGAGAAATTCACGTTCAGATCCTCCAGTGGGCTCACAGGTTTACACAAAAGGCCACTTGCAGCAGGGCCCCCAGAAAAGGAGAGTTGGAGGGGCACCCCATGCAGCAGCCCAAGGACCAGCGCTTGCTGCCATGCCGGGCCGCACCACAGGCCCCGGGAACAAGGCCGTCCATGTAGATGGACCCAGTCTGGCCCCCAGCGAACCTCCGCTTGTCATCAATGCTCTGTTTTTGCTGCTACCAACACATCCTGCTCTGATCCAAAAGAAAAAACAGAGAGCAGAATATCTGTAGAAACAAACATCATCAAATGTCCTGGCTCCCTTCCCAGGGCTTCCATAAAAATTCAGGAAGGAAGAAGCCCCAGAGCCCAGCATATCAGCAAGTCTGTTCCAGGCTCCGTGAGGTCATCAAGACAGGACCTCGAGGTTTCCGAGTTGACAGCCAGGCTGCTGCTGCTGCTGCTGCCCACAGGACCCTCCCGACTGAAGGACATGAGTGGTGACAGATGAGAGACAAAGATGTGTTGGAAGCCAGGCACGATAGGACACACCTGTAATCCCAGCACTCTGGGAGGCTGAAGCAGGAGGACTGCAAGTTTGAGCTCAGCCTGGGCAGCGTAGCAAGAACTTGCCTCAAAAAAAAAAAAAAAAAAAAAAAAAAAAAGCTGGGAGGGGGCTAGAGATGTGTCTCAGTGTTAAAGCCCTGTATTCAATCTCTAGTAAAAAAAGATGTATTGGGATAGCAGTTTAGCTCAGTGGCACAGTGCCTGCCTTGGAAGCATAAGGCCCTGAGTTCAATTCCCAGTACCACAAATAAATAAGTACTGAGTATTTCTCTTCCTGGATCCTTCCCTTTCTTCACTTCTACAGTCAACATTTTGCCCTAGCAAACTTTCTCCCTGACTGTTTGAATAATGTTTACTTCATTCAAAACTTTGGTTTTGAATCATGCTTTTAAATCAGCTCTAGTTTGGGCAACTAATGACCCAACAGTCTACTCTGGGGAAGGTTGGGGCAGGGAGACATGTCTTTTTTGGGGCAGGGGTTCAGGGTACTGGAAGATCCCAGAACCTCTTGCCTACTAAGGGGCTGTTCAGCCACTGAACAGTACCCTCAGCCCTGGGATCCTTTACAGAGGCCAGGAAACTCTACAGCCAAAGTTTCTGATGAGGCTAACCAGACCCTGAACTCAAAGACAAAATCACGTCTTTAATCAGAATACAGTCCCTTGCTCTTCTGATACTTAAAATTTTGAAAGACAGGAGATGGAAATATAAGCAAGTAGAGAGCATGGTAAAAATAAAAATGAAGAATAAACTTGGAACATGCCTAGCAGAAAGCACATTAGACTTGAAAGATTTTTTTCCTTCTCAATTCTCTGTGGACCTATTCATAACAGATACACGTCTTTCTTAAAATACAGTTTCTGCACTGGCTGGCTGAGTCTCCTTAAAAATGCCTCCCACATTTCCCCCGGCCCTTGTTCCACAGGAACTCATAATTCCTGAACAACACCTCCAAGGAGACCAAGAGAACTTGAACAGAACAGTCCTGTTGATTCAGAAAACTAGTGACACCCCAAAGCTGACACAGATTTGGGCTCACAGGTATCAGATTTCAGCTTTCTTCCCACCTCCACCCTCCCACTCCCACACACATGTACACACTGATACTCACACACACTGATACACACACACACACACACACACACACACACACATACAGTCACCAAGTTTTACAAAGCAAACCTGTTTTAGAAAAACTATGCCAGTATAGATTCAAACAGATTAGTACCAAGTCCACTCAAAAATGTCAACTGTTCTGTTTGGTGGGGTTGGAAGTTTCTTTTTTTTTTTTTTGCAGTACTGGAGATCAAACTCAGGACCTTGCAGAAAGTTTCTTTTTTAATGATTGAATTTTTAAGCAAAATAAAAGTTAACAGGAAATAGGAAGATAGGTCTTTTGCAAACGGTAAGAGGACCAAGGGATGGAGGGAGGGGGAAGGACGGGGAAGGGAAGATTAAAAAAAGATTTAAAATGTGGGTTTTTAAAAAATGTGGTATGTGCACGTATCAACTCCTAGCAAGGACTGTGATCATTATGCACTGCAAACATAGACTAATACAAAACAAAATAAAATAATTGAATTTTTCAAGAAAGAGTAGTTTTAAACTCCCTTCTTCAGACAGTGTAATCAAGAACAGCCACTTGCCCTGCAGTGACACAGCCAGCAGCACCAGGGGTCTGCCCTGCCACAGGCGCAAGCTTCCTTCAGGGCCGCGCAAGTTGTGGGACTGTGCAGCCCCTGCAAGCCTCAGTGTTCTCCCCCGTGGCATGGGGGCCAATGATAGTGTCCACCTCGCTGTTATGGGGTTTCAGTGGAATGATGCATGTAAAAGCATTTAGCAGTTCTTTCTGCTTATGATAAACATCCATTAACTATTAGCTTTTGTAGTGTCCGAACAAAGTATAAACACAAAAGACTTAAGCAGAGAGAGCAAATCTACTAACACTGTTTACATGGGTTTCACATGCTTAGAGTCTTATCAGAGCCAAGCAAGTGGACTTAGGGAGACAGTATCGACATGTTGACTTCTACCTGGCCTTAGCAAGAAACTTCCTGAAAGAGCCAAGAAGACTTAACACCCATCCACATTGGTTTTCTGGACAGGCCTGAGAAATCCCCCTCAGCTGACCTGGCAAGAAAATGCCCACAGACCCCTCCAGCTGCAGAATGAAACCAGGTTCAGGGGCCTGGGATGTGGTTGAGGGCTATGGTGCCTGCCTAGCATGTGTAAGGCCCTGCAAAAAATGAAATAAAAGCCATACACCACAGGGCACTGCAGGAAAGGCCTGGTTGTCCTGCCTGGTGGAGGCCGCATGGAGGGTGCCACGTTTCAGGGCAGATAGCAGTGCCCCCATCCCCCAGCCAGGACAGCTCAGCCGTCCTGAGCCCCAGGGTGTCCTTAGTCATCAGAGAAGTCCATTAGTTACTTTCTCCTTTTCCAATAAGGAGCTTTTCTATAGGGTGGCTGGGGATGTAGCTCAACGGTAGAGTCCTTTTCTAGTGTGTGAGAGGAAAGGGCCCTGTGTCCAATCTCTAGCACTCCAAATGAAAAATAAAAATCTTTTAAAAAGGTAAAAATCTTGGGGGTGGATCCCATAGTCCAGTAGGCCTAAACCATTTACTCTCTGGCCTTCTGCAGAAAGGAATTTCTCAAAATCTGAGCAAAGAGGCAGAGATGGTTGTAGTAAGGAGAGAAATGGAGATTTGGAAAACACATCCAAAACCCTAATGTAAGGTTATTAGGAGTTCCAGGAGAAGAACACAGACTAGGTGGAGAAATAAACAAATTACAGAGGTCAGTTTTCCCATCTGTTAGGGCAGTTCCACAAGCGGGGTCTTTGGTGCATAGCTCTGTCTCAGGCACCAGGTCAGACACTAACACCAAAGACATGCTCCTGGGGGTTTGGGGTACAGATTCCTTCTGTTCCTCTATCAGATACACGCTTCCCTCTTGCTCACCCTCTTCCTCCCTGGAGGCTCACCTGAGGAACTGGTTGTGTGGGCTTCCCTGCTTCCATGGGATCCGGCTACACATTACATTTCTAAGTAAAAATGGTTAAAAAGCATAAAAATTTTGTCTATATTGGCTGGCATGTTGGCACATGACTGTAATCCAAGCACTTGGGAGGCCTAGACAGGAGGATTGCTTAGAGTCTGATGCTAGCCTGGGCTACAAAGCAAGTTTAAGGCCAGCCTGAACTGCAGAGTGAAACCTTATCTCAAAAACAAAAAGAAAAAAAAAATTTTTGGTCTATACTGAACACGTAAACATTTTTTCTTGTCATTATCCCTCAAACAAAACAGCATAACTATTTTCATTGCATCAGGTATTATCAGTAACCTAGAGACAGTTTAAAGTATATAGGAAGGGGCTGGGGATATAGCTCAGGGCAATAAGCACCTGCCTAGCTAAGCGCAGGGTCCTGAGTTCGATCCCCAGTATGGCCAAAAAAAAAAAGGTATATAGGAAGATGTATATAGGTTAATGTAAGTATCATGCCATGTTATATTAGGGAATTGAGCATCTTTAGATTTTTGGTATTTTGGTATAAATGAGGCTCTGAGACCATTCCTCTCTAGACACTTACGTACTGTATATCGTAACTGCCATCGCATTCTTTGTGTGTGAAAATCACATGCCCATTACTGGTCCAGATGACATGGTGAAATAAATCATAGATATCCACAACTGCAAAATTGCACATCTGTGCCAGCTGCACACCTGTAATCCTAGCAGTCAGGAAACTGAGGCAAGAGGATCGACATGAGTTTGAGGCCAACCTGGACTACACAGCAAGACCCTATCTAAAAAAAAAAAAAAAAAAAAGACCCTATCTAAAAAACAAAACAAAAAAAACTGGATATCTGTTAAAAAGAATAAGAAAGATCACTATGTACTAACATATAGGTGAAAAACCAAGAAGCTTGGTATTGTGTATGTAACAGATCGCTTGCGTAAAAAAGACTAGGGCATACAGGTGCACAGATAGCTGTATGTATATAGTATATACAGTCACTCTGTATGCATACAAAGGTATTTGTCAAATAAATTCACAGAACATTATTGAGTCTAAGAATCTAAAAAGTATGTACCCATTAAATGCTAAGCATATTAATAGCCCCAAATAGGTTATCTAATCAACACTCTAACCAGTGATTTTGAGTGCTCATCTTCCTATCAATGTCATCTTCCAGTTTTTAAAAATTCATTTATATCTTTTGTTAAATCTAAATAGAACTCTCTCAATGTTTAAGTCCCTCCCCTCTGACCCTACCCCAGTTGTGGCGAACCTATGGCATGCGTGCCACAGCAGGCTGTTTTTGTATCACTGAAAGTTCTGTTATTGTCTTTTGTTTTTAATGTACGAGTTATTTTTTTCTAAGCTAAACTCTCAGTGTTCAGGTTTAATTGCAGTGTTGGCACTTTGTGATAAATAAGTGGGTTTTGGTTGCAGTTTGCACGTTTAGTCTCTGAAAGTTCCACCATCTCTGCTCCTTTCCAGTGCCCCCAGCCCTTAGCTGAGGGACTTTAACTGGGAGATGTTTTTAAATTGGGCTCAGGCAGGGAAGAAAGTTTGAGGGACCCTGAAGGAACGCAGACGCAAAAGGCCAGCTTGCTTGCGGTCATAATTCTGCAGTGAGTCCGACACCTAAAGCAGGGGCCACAGTCTAAAGGCTTGGTGAGGGTCTACCAGCCTGCTGAGCTTTTTCATATATGTTCTTAGGGTCTTAGACCTCGTTACCCAGCAAAAGCTATAACAAAAAGGGCTGCTTCCCTTGGGGCACAGCACAGATGTGGGGCAATTAGGATGAAAAACATACCCTTTCTATACTGATATTGGGGAATACAAAAGCCAGAGAAGAGGTAGAAGCAGTAAAGCTACACAGATACCTAGAAAACAAGGTTTAAAAGAGATGTATGGGCCAAAGGAAAGTTCCAGGCTAACAAACAAAAGTGGTGGCTGCTATTTATTGAATATCTACAAATGTGGTAGGCCTTGTGCATTCCATACATCATTCCACCCAATCCTTTCAACAGTGCTATGAGGAACTGTTCCTACTGTTACCCATACTTCACCAATGAAATTAAATGGAGTTAAGGAACGGCCCAAGATCACACAGCCAGAAAAAGTGGCAGAATCAGGAACTACTTTCAAAACTGAGCCAAGGGGCTGGGTGTGGTGGGGCACACCTATAATCACACTTGGGAGGCTGAGGCAGGAGGATCACTGCTGGACTACAAAGTGAGCTCAAGGCCAGCCTGAATTACAAGGCAAGACCCTGTCAAAAAAAAAAAAACCCACAAAACAACAAAACTGATCTCAGAGCCTAAATTTATTCTTTGAGACCAAAATAATTCAGACGTTTCAATGTCCGCCTAACCACTCCCACCTCTGCACATATACTCCCCAGCCTCGCTTTCCTCCATTATCCCAGGCAAGTCTGCAGATTTTCACATGTTGTGTGTCATCTTTAAGACTTAGGCCCTGCTTTCCCTGAGTCCTCACCTTTCCTAATTGCCACTCCCTGATTCTGCCACACCCTGCAGCTGCCACTGGGTCGCTTCCCCACAAAATACGACCTCCGGAGACTGCCCTTGTCTCTTCCACCTTCAGATCCAGTGTGCCCAGCCATGCCTGACACAGATGAAGGGCCATTCCTCGCCCCAGTGCTCAGTCAATGCCTGTGTCCCTGTAGCAGGACCCCCACCACCCACCCCGGCCAGTACACTTCAGTTTGTTAGTGGCCCAGGTTCCTGTTCCAGTTCCAGTTGCTTCTGACATTTAGAGATGGCTGGTCACTATGATGCACATTGTATAAACCAATCCCCAATTGACAAGCCATTTTGCCTCTGTGCTTCTTGCTTGCTTATCTCATACAAGCCCTAGACCACCGGAGATCAGGGCCTGATATTCTGGGAATGATCCCAATCAGTCCCCATCTATGTAAATAAATCTGCCTCCAAATCATGGGTGTCATTTCAGTGTTTCTGTTTGACATAGCAGCATCAGGCACCAACAGGGCACTGAGTCCCCTATCCCCATCCCAGTTGGTAGAAATCTGGGAGTGGGTATTATTTACAAAAACACTAAGCCAAACAAGACCCTCCCTTCCCTGACTTGTTAAAGCTGTGTTAGAAACAGCCAGGGGTAACCAAATGGTGGCCAGATGGTAACTGGCTGCTGCTCCCTAACTCCAGGGGCCTGGGGCAAAAGGCTTGGCAGCCCACCTGCTCCTAGGGACCTGTGAAGATCCACTTTGTAGGGAAGGCCCAGACATTCCCTCCTCCTGAATCCCCTTCCAAAACCATCCCCTCTTGGATGAAGATTCAGCTGTTCCCACTGTGCAGGGACTCCTGCACCCTGGGCTGGGTCATAATGAGTCCAACCTCACTAGGACGGATGTTGCTTCTCTCCACCATTTCAGAGATGGGAGGCATTAACTCTGCGATTCTGACAGGAAAGGCTGTGCTAATCCCCAGTGGGCAAGCAGGAGCCTGGATCACCCAAAAGAGGGGGAGCAGGCAGCTCTAGATGGAGAGCTTGCGGGGAGAAGGAATTCCTTTCTCCCTGGAAGAACTCTGAGAACGCAGTGGCTGGAGGAACAGGGAAGGCTTTTCTGCAGTGTCCCCAAACAAAGAGAGTTCTCCGGGCTTTGGGGAGAGCTGTTTCCCTCCATCTCATTCAGCATGGTCAGTCCCCTTCTCCCACAGATCTGGGAGGCAATAGGTCCCCAACTGGTCCCTAAGCGTCAGAGCCTTTGTCTCCCCCTCCGACAACGCGATGGCAGGCCAAGGAGCCTACAAATCCTTCTGACCCTCCCAGCTCTTTGTTATCTCAGAGGGAAGATTACATTTCTGTGTAGGGAGCCAAGGTGCCAACACTCTTGGGAGCAGGCCTGAGGCAGGCAGAGCTGAGACTGACCCTTCTTGCCTGGAGCATTTCAGGACTGCCTGGGAGTACTTATCCTCTTCTGCTCGGGGGCCTTCTAAAGTAGAGGGTTTGCGTTTCAGCAAGTGCGGGGGCTGGGGACCGGTACAGGGGCGGAGGTGGCTGGAAGGATTAAAGCAACTGACTCTTAGTCACTTAGGAGCGGTGGCTGGATCCGCGAGTGGCCCATGAGTTCTATGGCTCCCTTGCCTTCCTTATTCCCATTTCTCGGAGACTTGCTAAGTCTAAATCTCTTGAGGAATTTGTCCAGCAATGGGCCTATGTCCCTCAACACCAAGCAGACATGGATTTAGAGGTTTCTCTTTCCATTTAAATCAAAGACATGTAGGAATGTGCTTCCTCTTTAAGCTGGGGGGGGGCGCGTTCCTTAGTGGTGGGCTAGAGCCTCAGATGCTAGGCAAGAAGTTAGGGAGTACACCTGGAAGCCAGCAGGATTTGCAGGGACTGTGGAGGCTGGGATGGGTCAAGAAAGTTTGAGTTTGGTAGCTTCAATGGGAAGATAGAAGGGGCATGACCCAGAGCTAAAGGGTTGAAAGGAAGTGGAATATGCTCATAAGGGATAACTATAAACAATGCTTGAGGTTCACTTATTCCATAAACAAGTTCCTGTGTTTTATTTATCCTTTTGCTCAACAAATATTTATTGACTATTATTACTCTTTGGCCCATCAATAAACCCACTTTTGTGTTTCTTAGACAGGGTCTGGCTAGGTAGAGCAGGCTGGCCTTGAACTCACTATGTAGCACAGGTTAGCCTTGAACTCAAAACGATCCTCCTGCCTCAGCCTCTCAAGTGCTAGGGTTATAGGCATGTGCCACCACACATAGTTTTCTTTTCTTTTGTTTTGTTTTAATACTGAGGATTGAAACAGGGCTTATAGGGGGCCAGGGATATAACTCAGTGGCATAAGCACTTGTCTGGCAAGCCTGAGGTCATGAGTTTGATTCCCAGTATCAAAAAAAAAAAAAAAAAGAAAAGAAAAAGAAAGACAAAAAAAAAAAAAAAGAAATAGGGCTTGTACTAAGCTACACCCCCAGGTTTATTTATTTATTTCAGAATGCTGAGGATTGACCCTAGGCCCTCTCACAAACACTTCTGAAATGCCTACTGTGACATTCACTACTCTTTCACCTGCTGGTCAAATAGAGAATTATTTGAGACTCTTTTCTAAAATTTGGAGGAAGTGGCCCAATCCTACTGTTCAAGCTCCCACAACTTCTCCAGTTGAGTTGGAGGGGGGATGAGGGTACTGGTCCTACCACTAATTTACATACAATAGTAACTTTTTTTTTTTGGTACTGGGGATTGAATACAGGGCCTTTCCACTGAGCTACTTAGGCAGTCCTTTAATTTTAAAACAGAGGGGTTTTTTGTTTGTTTGGTTGGTTTTTTGTCTTTTTTGAGACAGGGTTTCGCTATGCAGTTCAATGTGGGCTTGAGCTCACTTTGTAGCCCAGGCTGGTCTCAAGCTTGCAGTGATCCTCCCGCCTCAGCCTCCCAAGTGCTGGGATTACAGGAGTGCACCACTACGCCTGGCTGAGACAGGGTTTGGCAAAACTGTCAAGTTGCCCAGGCTGGGCTCAAACTTGCCATCTTCCTGATCCTCCTGCCTCAGCCTCCTGGACTGCTAGGTTTACAAGCTTGCAACAGTCACCAAGCCTGAAGACATAGTGACATCTATTTGTGTACCACTCTGGGGTGCGGAGGCTTAAACTTTTTTGAGTTTTTCATGAGAACCTTGTGAAGGATTCTCCATGAATACCTCTGGTTTGATTTTGTCAGTTGCATGACTTGTCCAAAATCAAAAAATTCATTCCCATGTTGGGAGGAGGGGGAGTTCATGAGTGGTGACCAGAATATCTAGTGTGGCCTACTCACCCCACCAAGACACCCCAACCTAGCCTCACATCACAGTCACCAAGGAGCCTTAGAGAAAAATACAGATTCTTGGCTTTTTCCTGGGACAGTTCCACTCCTGGCTTCTGAGCAGGCCTAAGAATTTGTATTTTTCAAATGCGCCCAGGACTCAGTCCATTTGGGTTACAGAAGCACTAGAGGATAGCTCTCAGTGGCGAGACCCCGGGAGAGGCCACTTAGCCACACTTCCCAAACTTCCACAGGACACCAGGGGTGGGGGTGCTCTGAGCAGGCTCTGATTAATTTCCAAACCACAAAACACTCTGCTCCCACCACTCTCTGCTTCCTAAACATTCACTGCAGGCTAAAGCCTCCCAGATCCCCGAAAAGACGCTGCAGAATTCACAGAGTCCAGCCCCTGGAAGACGAGGGTAGCGGGGTGGCACGGTTGACTGCAAACCCAAACTCTGTGTCTGGAGAAAGACAAGATCCAAAGTAAGGGCCTGAGGGGGGGCCAACCCACTCAAGAATAAAATTGGCTAGTCTTTATCGAGTGTGAACTATGTGTCAAATCCTTATTTACCCCTCGACTCTAGGCGAAGTAGAGATTATCCTCTCTTTCACAGATGGGGAAAGTGGGATTCATAGAGAGAAAATAATTTCCCAGAGGCACAGGCAGCCCCCGCTGCCGCTTCCGGCCGCAGGCCAGCGTCTCTCCCCAACTGCACCCTGCAAATCGCTGCTGCGCCCGCGGCCTAACAGTCCGGCGCCCTCCTGCCGCGCTCAGAGCGAGAGGTGGGAGCGCGGAGCAGGGACTGCAGAGAACCAGAGCGCGGGGCAGCTCGGAGACTCCGGTTTCTCAGGGACTACAAGGCCCAGCAGGCAGCTGCAGGGGGAGGAGGAGGAGGTGGGACCAGCGCGGGGTGGGAGTGAGGGAGAGCGAGCCCTCGCGCCTCGCCGGCGCACAGCGCTCCGAGCGCTCCTGCGGGCACCGGCGCGGGCCCTCAACAGCTGCAGGAGCAGCGGGAGCGGAGCTGGGACGCTAGTCCAGCCGCAGCGCGCCGAGGAATCCGGGTTGTGCCCGAAGCAGGGCGGTAGTGTCCGGGCCGGAGGGACCGTGCTTAGCGCATTGCGGCTACCTCGCCTTCCCCGCAGCTGGAAGAGCGGCGGCAGCCCAGGACTGGGACTTTTCTCCGGTCTGAGGGGCGCCCCGCGGGACGCGCGGCACCAGGGCTGCAGTCGGGAGCGCCGCGGCGCCGGGCCCCGCACGGCGATGGAGCGGGCTCTGCGAGGAGCGTGAGGCGTCGCCGCTGGCTTCTGGAGGGGGGCCCCGGGTCCGCAGACCCCGGGCGGCGGACGGGCGCCCTCCCCGCCCCGCCTCCGGGGCACCAGCTTGGGCTCCATTGTTCCCGCCCGGGCTGGAGGCGCCGAGCACCGAGAGCCGCCGGGAGTCGAGCGCCGGCCGCGGGGCTCAAGCCACCGCAGCGTGGACCCGAATTGAGCCCGGGGGCTACGGGCCGGAGCGGGGGACTTGGACAACCGCCCGCCCGCCCGAGCCACAGCGAGCTCTGCAGAGGCAGCACTGCAGCGCCGAGGGAGGTAAGAGCGCGGCCCGGGCTCCCGGCGGACTCGGCGTCCCGGGCCTGGAGCCCCGGGCTGCGCGCCCCGCCTCGCGTGCCCTCCGCCGCTCCCCGCGCCTGCCCGGCGCCCCTCCCCCGCCCCTCCCGCGGCTCCCGCAGCTCCTCCCGCCGCCCAACTTTTCCGCCAACGAGCGCTCGGGAGCCGGCTGGGCGACGGCGGGCCGCGGTGAGCCTGGAGGCGGGGAGGCCCGCGGTTTCCTCGGACTGGGGAGCAGGGCGAGGTGGAGCGCGCGCGCGCGTGTGTGTGTGTGTGCGTGTGCTGTGTGCGCGCGTGTTCGTGATCCAGTCCACTGCATCTCTTCTGTCCATGGTGAGGATTTATCCCAGTCCAGCAGGCAGCTTTTGGCGCAACGTGAAAAGCTGGGATCCAAGTCTTTTCCATCTCGGGGAAAGTCTGGGATCCTTGCTGGGGCGGCCGGGTGGGCGCAGGAGGAGGGAGACAGCGGAGGGAGGTCAGCTTGCCTTGGAGCCGGTTGGAAGGAGGTGTCGTCACCAAATGGCTGGATCTGTCCGGGAGCGAGCAGAGACTCTGCTTTCCAAGAGGGGGTGATGTTCTGCTTAGACTGTTTCGGAGCGGGTCGCAAGTTTGGGGAAGGGGGCGTCTGCTGTGGAGCCCGGGTATAGGGCGGGGGCGGGGACAGCGGGCTCCGAGTGGTTTCTGGGGTGGGGGAAGGGTGGTTTTATCCGGTGCGGTCCATGGGCAGCAGCGCGGGTCATTTCTGTGGCCCAGAATCCCTCTCCCTGTTCCCGTTATGTAGAGGGGCATGAGAGAGTCGAGAACCCACATTTACAGAGAAGTTTGCTGACGTTGTAGATGGGGTTCAGAGAGGGTACAGACCCCTTGAGAGACAGCGAGACACCTTTTGTGGGATGGAGGTGGGGGGCTGCTGCTGTTTTCTGGCCCTAGGAGCTATTAGCCCACTTAAAAAGCGTTTCTACGGTGCCTTTCTCCCCCCACCCCGCCCCCATTTCCCAGATGTGAAAGCCGCATCTGGTTCCGTTTCACCCCACACGGGTACACCGCAACCACATTAGCATCCCTCTTCCTCCCTTCCCCCTACCCCCAACTAAAGCTGGAATTCTGTAACTTGTCCTCACCACCTCCCTGCTTAAAATTTCTTACCGTAAGGCTTGGAGACGTGGCTTTGGGGTGGGGGAAGAAAAGAAAGTTATCTTGAATCCCGTTATGTAGGGTCTCACCAAAGTAGTTAATTCTCCACCGCTGGTGGGCGGCGGTTGGGGTGCTTCCTATGTTGTAGGGTAAGAGTGATCTCGGGAGATGGGCAGGGTTTGGGGGTAGGGCTGGGGGGGCGCTTATGAAAGCTTCCTGTGCTAGAAGTGGCCTGTGATCGTGGATCTGGCCCAGAACTGGCACTGACAGATGTTTGTGGAACAAACCAAAGCGCTGCTTTCTCTTCCTTGGGTTGCAGCTGGAGCTCGGTTCCAGAGCCGACCCAACCCCCGGCCGCGGTCTGGGCGTCTCGCGTCCGCGCCCAGCGTCCCGGAGCGAGCCAGGCGGTGGCTGCCGGCGGCGCTCCTCAAGCGTTTTTAGGGAGTCTTGGGGGCTGCAATCCTCGGAAACTTAAATAGCGGCCACAGGTTTGAAGGCGGGGTGGTGGGGGTGGCGCATCGGGTTGTTTTTGAATATTCTTTGTGGCAGGAAATCAGCCCAGGGTCCAGGGTTGCGGTGCGCAGGGAGAGTTGGTCCCTCTCACCTTCTTTCCAGTCTCTTTTCAAATTGAAAACACTTCTCTGGTTTCCTTCTTTGGGCGGTAGTTCTGGAGGCTGTAATGAAATCACACTTTCTCTAGACATGGTAATTAAGGTGACTGTTTCCTCCCCAGATGTGCCCTGCCCTTTGCGCCTCCGGACCGTGCTTTTTTTAGAATACCATGTAAATCGCAGAACCTTTTCCTTGAGACTGGCGCAGAAAGTGGCCATTTTCCTCCCTTGGCCCCGCGCTTTGGGTTTCCTCTCTGTGGCTTGTTTAAAAGCTAAGCAGCCGAGCCCCCAGAGACGTGCTCGGTCTGGCTAATTACCCCACGCCTGGGTCATCTCCCTTCCTTTTCCGTGACCCAGGGCCACAAGCTCTGCCCTGGCCTAGCGTCGGTCCCCGCGGCCGCCTCCCTCCCTAATGACTTGTTTACATATTTGCCCCCAGTTGGTTGGGAGACCTCCAGAACTGCTGGTGACCCTCACAGTGCAGGGTGTCTGGGGACAGGGAGGGCCGAGCTGCCTCCAGCTGGGATGTTTATGTGCAGCATCAGTGGTGAGCTCTTTGACATATCTGTTGCTCTTCCTCTTAGTCATAGCTGGGTGTGGGCTTTTTAATGAGGATCATCCAGAGGGAGAGCTACTCCAACACGTGCACTTTCACTGCCTGCTTTTACCGTGCCCTTAGAAATGCCCACCCCCCCCCTTTTTTTTTTTTGTCTTTTTTTAGACAGGATCTCGATATGCAGTTCAGGCTGGTCTTGAGCTCACTTTGTAGCCCAGGCTGGCCTCAAACTCACAAGGATCCTCCTGCCTCAGCCTCCCAAGTGTTGATATTACCGGTGTGCACCACCAGGCCCCACTCAGAAATGCCCATTTTGGAAGTATTTTCACAAAGGGGTTTGGGCCAAAGTGGGCACCACTTTCTTTGGCTTCGGAGTAGACAGCCTTAGGGTGCTGCTCTTCCTTGGCCTCTGGCCATGGAGGATGTTAGAAAGTTCCATTTGGTGCCCTTAGGACCGGACAGCAAGTGAAGGAACAGGAAGAAATGGAACAGGAGCATCTCAGATGTTAGCCCTGTCTCCTTAGGGGAGAGGACTAGAGTACATCCAGGCATCCCTGAGCCTGGGCTAGCTTTATTCCGAGTCACTCCAGAGGACAAGAAAACCGAATTGAACAACAGGAGGAAGGAAGATGTCTGTCTAGGGGAGGCTGGCAAATCCATGGGTTTTGCTTGTAGTGTGTGCTTTTTTGTTTATTTCAGGTACTGACTTGAAACAAGACTCCTAAAACAGAGGAGATTTGCCTGGTAAACTCAGGGTTTTAGCAAGCAGCTTCTCTGAAGGCTCTTGCCTCCATTTTTAAAAATCTTTCATCAAAATGGCAGTTAAAGAGCTTCCTTGGAAGTTTGAGCCTGTGAATGCAGGAGACAAAGGAGTCAGATAGAATTGATTCCAGCACCTTGTTCCGAAAGCGTCTCCTTCACATCACTTGAGATCAGTTTAATTTCCTCTGGGGAAATTTGTCTTGTGTTTGTCTTCCCCAGAGCTCTAAATGGTCTGAAAGCTCCAGGGACGGGTAGGAGTCCAGATGTAGAGCTTTAGAGAAGGTTCTGGTTTTGCTAGAGGCGATTAAATACCAGACAGGGACTAAGATATTTGTTTTCTACCAAGGTTGCATCTGCCTTAAACAGAAAGTCTCTCCTCATCCTACCACCCCTTACATGGGGGAAACCATGCTATTTGGGTTCCCTGCCCACCCCAAATAGTATTCATCTGAGTGAAGAACTCCAGGATATGATAATATTGCAGTTGTGTGTCCTATCTTCAGAGCAGGATTTCCTAGATGATGTGACTGGGATCGTGTTTCATGTTTTACTAATACTTCATTCACCTTTCACTTGCGAGGACATTTGGACACTTTTTTGCAGAGAGTCAAAATAAACAATTACCATGATACCTTGGTACTCATCGTTAATTGGTTCCAGAAGCTGTGAGGGCTCCCAAAATTGTTTTGGCTGGAAAGGGTAGCAAGGCAATCAGCACCACAAGCTCTGGCTTGCACATGGAGTACCTAACAAACCAGGGACAGTGCAACAAAATTTCACATCAAAATATGTCAAATACCAAATTTCTATGAGTTTCAAAGCAGTGCAGTACCAAGGTATTATTGTAGCATTTCCTTTGGGCCAACTAAAATTTTTTAAACTGAGCTGCCTTTTTTCGGTCGTTGATTAAAATACTTGCCCTGCCCAAAACATGGAGCAAAGACTGCTCACTTTTGGAAAAATCAACTATTTCTGTTAAGTAGGTCTTAATTCCCATGTAAAAGGGACTCATGCTTTTGTGTCAGTTCCTCAGCTCTTGAGACACCAAGATGTTAAAGTTTTCACACTTGGTATTCTTTGGAATGGAGTGTAGCTACAACAGGTACTAGCTGTGTTTTTTTCTGATATTTTCAGTCTGTCTTAAAGAGCATCAGTGCAGGTTCAACCCTAATCAGAAAACTTGAAGTTTGCAATACTTGTGTCACATTGGTGATCAAAGTTTTGGATTTCAGACCATTTCTGATTTTGGTAGGCAGACCCTATGCAAATGTTCTAAAATCCAAAAAACTTCAAAACCTGATAAACCTTTAGTCTGAAGTATTTCAGAGAAGGGACACACTTTCATTCATTTATCCATCCAGTTAGCAAATATGCCACCATCTGCCATGTACATAAGGTTGTTGACAGAGATTAGTTAGGCTCAGACCCTGCTCTGAAGAAGCCTGGAGTTTCATGGGAGAGAAGCATGTAGGGAACATAATAACCATGTAAGGGGACATAAGTGCCATGGGAGAGAGGCTATAATATGTTTTGGAAAGTCAGAGGAATGGGATTCTCCAGCTAAAAGGTCCACAAAAGAGGCAGCTTCTAAAGGTAGGGCTCCAATAGGAAGGACCCAGCCCAGTCCAGAAAGAGGACAAAGAGACACTTACTGTGTAGAGATACAGAGATTGCCTCAGGCTCTGTTGTGCAGTAGAAATATAAGGTGAAGCTAGGCTCTCTGATGCACACCTGTAATCCCAGCACTTTGGGAGACCAAGGCGGGCGGGTCTCAAGTTGAGCCCCGCCTGGGCAAGCGGACAACTTGGCAAGACCCTTTCTGTGTCATTGGAACGTGTAATCAGTATAAAAAATGTAGGAGTCCTCACTGAGTCACACACCCAGTCTCAAGATGAAAAAGTAATGAGATGAGTAACATTCTTTTTTCATACTGGGTTTATAAGATCAGTGACTGCTTTTTCATCCAACACGTCCTAATTTTCAGGAGCCACATTACAAGTGGGCAAGAGACGCATGTGGCTTATCAGATAAGCCAGCTAGACAGAGCACAGGATGAGGAAAACCTTAGGAAAGTCAAAGGCAGGAAGTTCATGTCCACCTGCCACCAGTTACTAAGATCCGAGTGCCACAGAGGACAGTGTTTGTAATTCCTTAGGTTTGACCAGTATTTTAGAGAGGAGAGGGTGGGCCCCTTCACCACACTGTCTACTTGATCCTTGTCACCTGTGATGTGGGGAAGCCAATATTTCTACCCGCAACACGTGGGGAACTGAAGCTGGGAAAGGTTTAGTGACTGGCTCAAGGCGGCAAGGTCAGACCTGGAAAGACAAGAATTCCTTTGTTCGTTACCTTAGGAGAACAGGAAGACAACACCGGAGCTGGTTTTCCTTGCTTCATTTTTGGATAACATTTGCTGTTCATAGAATCTTTACTCTTAGAGGTGAAGAGGGGTGCAGAGGTGTATGGTCCAGCCGTTACTTTCTCACATGCCGAACCTTCTGTTAAATGAGCTCTTGAGAGAGAGGACAGTAAGCACTTTGTGTTTTTTGGTACTGAGAACTGAACTCAGGACCTCACACTTGCCAGCCAGGCAGGCACTTGTACCATCCAGGTCCAGTAAGCACTTTGTTACAGCCTGCCTGTTCAGTGTTCGTAACCACCTGGGATATAGGCAGGGCAAATATTTGAGCCCTGTCCTACAGTGGGAAAACTGAGGTGTCAAGTTCCCCTCTTGGCTCCTCACTGAGGACCTCTCCACCCAGGCAGGTGGGGCTATGAACCCCGAGTCCCTGGCTGCTGCTGTTGGAGAGATGGAAAGAGAACCAGCTGTAGGGTCTCTGGGGAAGCTGCTGTGCACACCTGCGAGGCTGCAGGTCACATCTGTCGACAGTGAAGGAAGGAGACTGTTCCTAAGGGCTTTTAAAAATTCATTAATCAGTAGAATGAGAAGATGAGGTGGCGGTGGCAGTCCCCAGGATCCGAGACAGCATATGGACCAGTGCTTTGTGTGCCTGCATTTTCTGGAGGTGTGTGCGACGGGGTGTGTACCACTCACCTTCTCTCCGGAGTTGGTGCCAGGAGGCCTGGTGTGCCCAGAATCCCTGTTTTACAGATGTAAAGCTTGACTTTTGCACGTTTTTTTGGAAAGTGAGTCACAGGGAAACTGCCAGATTAGTACACTGACGATGGGGCTAAAAGAATGGTCACTCCATAGCCAGCCCGCCTCTGCAAGGAGGTGTTTTGTGAGGACAGGGTGACGAGTGCAATGGAAGTTGCCTGTCTGCCACAGTTGAAACCAAGCTTGATCATCTCAGGATGATCCCACCTTCTCCTGTCCTCCATTTTAGGGTGGTAAAGATTTACTCCACAGCCTAGCAGTTACTGTGGGACCTTTTCAGGCGATAGGCCAGCATCAGTTAGGTGTATCTTTGGGGTAAAGAGACATGGTGTAGAGATGCCCTAGTGAGCATTGCTTGGTACCAGACTAGAGATTGTCCGTCCCGGGTCCTGGTTAGCCCATCTGAGATCAGCTTCCAGGGGTCTTTCTGTCCACCAGAGCACTTTCAATTCCACCCCCACCCCCCAAACTGGGAATCAAACTCGTAACATCACGCTTGCCGGGCAGGCACTGTGCTACTGAGCTAAATCCCCAGCCCTACCAGAGCACTTTGGCAGTCCAGCATTCCCTCAGACTTGTCCTTATCCACTTGATTTCTTGATTGGATGAGAATCCTTTTGCATCTGCATCAAATAGAATCCTTTTTTGTTATTGTTTTGCAAGGTACTGAGATCAAACCCCAGTTATACTAGGCAAGCACTGCACCGCTGAACCACATCCTCAGCCATAGACCAGCCTGGCCTCTTATTTGCATTGTCCCACCCTGAAAACCTGGGTGATCTAAATCGTACTTTATCAGCTTCCTGTCTACCAGCTAAGTGTTTAACCTCTTGAGCCTGAGTTCTCCATTGCTTAAAGGTCAATCATACAATGGTCCCCAAGAATATAGTGAGGAATCAGTCATGATTTATACTTACGAGTTGTGCCTTGGCACACAATAGATATTCCTTCTGTTTCCAGTATCCTTCCTAAATTTAGCAAAATGAAAGAAATGTTTACTTCAACTTTAATTTGAAATCATTAAAAGTTTTCAGAAAATCTTGAGAGGGAGCTGTTGGTAGTGTGTACATATTCCTGCTGGCGTAGCATATGCGAGTGAAGCCAAGAATTCAAGGGTCTCCTGCCAGCAAGGCCCAACTCACTGCAGAGGGGCCCTGCCTCATGGAGAAGGCGGGCACAGCACCACATGAGGGTATAGTCTGGGAAGCAGATTCTCTGAATAACTTGGGTGGTTCCCTGGACACTCAGGTCAGAAACCACTTGGAGACCAGAGATGGTCACCCCATACAGTCCAAGTAATGCCCAGAAGATCTTGTCTGTTAGTGTCTGGCAGCAACAATCTGCTCTTTAAAACCCTAGTGAAGAGCTGGGGATATAGCTCAGCAGCACAAGCGCCTGCCTGGCAAGCACAAGGTCCTGAGTTCGATTCCCAGTACCAAGAAAATCCCACCAAAACAAACAAACAAACAAAAAAAAGAGCCACGTTAAATTTTCTTACTACAGACCTGAGAAGGGTCAGGAGTGCCGCTGTGCTTGGGATTCGTGAGCCATCTTTGAGTCAGCTCTTACATCTGACTATGTGGTTGGACCTTCCCCTCCAACCCTGTCCTGACTTCTGGACTCTATTCCAGAAGTGACATCAACTGTCATCTCCAAGTGCTAGTGAGAACTAGATCTGCCTCATGGACCTACACAGAGGTTCTAGTAAGCAGTTAGTAAGAACTAGAGATGCCTGTGATTCACTCAGTTTTGGAAGCAAAAAGAAAGAACCTTGGAGGGCCAGTGGTGTGGCTCATTGGTAGAGTGCTTGCCTAGCATGTGTAAGGCCCTGGGTTTGATCCCTAGCACCACAACAAAGCAAAAACAAAAACAAAACAGCCCTGAAAGTCATGTCTTTGAGTTTCTTCCTTTCATACCTCCGGGGAGGGTCAACACGTTCCTTGAGTCCCGAAGCTACTAACTAGTTACCCGTGTACTTGGCTCCTGGTCCTTTGTTCTTGGCCTGTTCTCAATTCATCTCTCTGCATTCCTCACCGAAAGGGTGGGATTGCCATAGACAGAATGAAGTCTTACGATGGGGAGTCATCAGCACGCTTCCGTCTGCTGCAGTTAACTTCACAGCGCTATTGAAGCCTCACCCACAGAGTGGCAGAGAGGTTGAGTTGTTCTGGAGGCCATTCACTCCCTAGCACAAATCTTGTAGTTGCCTGCACTCAAACCATCATTGCGGAGTTAAACTGTGTTCGCTTTCCATTACTACAACAAAATACTTGTGGTAATGAACTTTTTAAAAGGAAAGATTTGTTTAGCTTACAGTTTGGGAGGTTTGTTGTTTTGGGGCCTGTGGCAAGTGGCACATCACAGTGAGCGTGCAGCAGAAGAAACTGCTCACCTCCTGGCCACGAATGAAAAAGAAGAGGAAGGGGCCGGGTTTCTACCATCCCCTTTCAGTGCGGAACTAACCTCACCCCTGCTGACCTAAAACCTCCCACAAGGCCCCAACTCTCAAGGGCTCCGCCACCTCCCAGTAGCACCTGCCTGGGGAACAAGCCCTTAACACATGGGCCTGTGGGAGAACATTCCAGAACCAAACCACAGTGCAAACAGAAACGGCCCTCAGTCTGCTTGAGACCGGTAGCCCCTGGCCAGTGTTGGGGTAGCTCAGTGACTGCACCTCAAAGAGCAATTGTTTTGAACGCTCTTCTAGACCAGGTGGCTGTGTGATGTGCTTCAGCTTCTTTTTCCTGTTGCCCCTCCCCTCCCAGGCCCTCTTCACTTTTTGACTTTCTCTTTTTCCTCAGAGTCAGCTGGAGAAGGAGGATCAAGGTGGAATATCCATGGAGATGTGGAGCCTGGTCACCAACTTCTAACTGCAGAACTGGGATGTGGAGCTGGAAGTGCCTCCTCTTCTGGGCTGTGCTGGTCACAGCCACACTGTGCACTGCCAGGCCGGCCCCGACCTTGTCCGAACAAGGTAAGGCGACAGGCTGGGGGTCATCCCAGACTGGCACCAAGGGGACATGGCCAGAGGTGATATGATTGACTGAGAGCGTTCTTTCCCAGGTGGAGCAGAGGGCTTCTTCCCTGTGGGAGAGGTGCCTGAGAGACCTGGTTGTGAACCTAACCAAATGCATCAGAGGTTAGAGTTATGAAGACGCCTGACATTCATTTGCCAGAGATGATGTGCTTAGTGTGGTTTATGTTTTCCTTTTCCTGAGGAAAGAACATGACTGGGACCTAGTGCTGTCCTGTTAACCTAGGAATTGTGTAAATGGGGTTGGGTGGTACATTGAGGAAGAAGGGACCATGAATTTAGGCTTTGGATTTGGGTCAGAGGACGCTGTAGGATGCAGGGGCATGGTAATAATGGCCCGCAGCTTCTAGAAAATGGTTTTAAAGACACAGCTTCTGCAAAGATGGGCAGTCGTGACCTCATGCCTGCCATGCTGCCTTCCTTGACCATGTCTCACAGGCCTAGTTCAGGGACTTGCTGAGCTTTTTCTTTGGAGAAGTTTTGGTTTAGGGATTTTGTGGAGACCTACAATGTGCTAGGTCTAGCACCCCGTGGTGCTAGAAATTCAGGGATAATAACAGGAAGACTTGGCCCCTTGTTCGTGGGGTTTGTTTGAGTTGTGCTGATCTTCACACCTCATGGAGATTATTGGGGCAGCAACCCGTACAGCTTTTGAGGGATTCTTGAGAGCTAATGTTTGGACATTTCTGTTGCCTAGGGATAGCGCAGCTGGTCGCAGAGAAGGGTGGACTTGGCATGCACGTGGTGGGTGGCTGTGTTTCGGGGCCATAGTGTGGCTGTTGGGGACCTGTCGGATGATGGATGGATGTGGGATGTGTCCCCTTAGGTGGTGGTGGGGAAGGAGCAGGGAAGGTTGTGTGAAACTTTCTAGAAAGTGCAGTGGCTGGAGTGGGCAAATTCATGCTGCCTTTAGTAACAGAACAAAAGGCCAGGTCTGAGCTAGAGCCTGCTGGAGACCCACAGTGGGACACTGTCTCTTCAGGTAGGGGAGACAGAGGTAGAGACTGCACAGCAGAGGTAAAGTGCAGTGAAAATGCAGGGATAGAGGGGAGTGGGGGCCTCAGATCTGGACATGGAACAGGGGAGTGCAAGGTTTCTGGGGGCACAGCGTGAGCCAGGGTCCAGGGGAGGGCTGTAGAAGATACTTGGAGAACAGTTTGCTTGTTCAGTGGGTAGTTGTGGGAAATAACGCCTCAGAAAATAGATTCAGTGAGCATGTGGAAGTCTTAATGCCAGGCCAAGGAAATTATACTTAAATAGGTAGATACTGGGAAACTTAGAGTTTAGGGATATTGTCCAGCTTTCAGAAGATTAACTTGGCAACTGGATTTGGATGGATGGGAGGAAGGAGTCAGGCAGACCTGCATTTTCGGCCTGTTCTGCCACTTGGTAGCTTCAGTATACTTGCTTTGACAAATTACGCAAACTCAGTAAGCCTTAGTTTGTTGATCTGTAAAATGGGAATAGTAATAAATGTGATCATTAAAATAAAGCACTCATATCAGGAGTTAGTAGTATTACTGCTACTACCACTACTGACAGAAAGACAAGGGTTATTCTGAGTGTCTAGTTACAGTGAGATTGAGAACTGCAATGGGGGTTGTAAGATTTAAAGGAAGAAAAAATAGTGGAGACTCTAGAAGTAGAATCTATGGCTTCAGGTGAGTTGGATTTAAATCCCATGTGATGAGAGACAAGGATGGGATGAGGTGAGAGTGAGGGGTGCAGCGATGCCAGGCGGTGGGGGGCCGGGAGCAGAGGGTTTGCTAAGCCACTGTGTGCGCCTGTGCTGAGAAGGGAGTCCAAGAGCAGCGAGGGCCTGGCAGGGCTTCAGAATGTGGCTATCATGGACCTGAAACACTTGCTCTTTTCCTTTTTAAAAACTTTTTATAAAAAAAACTCTTTGCAGCCTAAGACTAGAGGGTAGAAAAAGTAAATGGTACGTGTCTGGGACCCAGGCAGTGGTGGGCAGGAAGGAGGTCTCGGAGGTACAGGCATAAGAGACTCTTGAGGGGTGCTGCGGCGGGACCCAGGTGGGGAGGAGGGAGAAGGAAGAAGCGGGGGGATGTCCCTGAAGCTGCTGTTGTGGGGGCGGGGTGTGGTCAGAGGTTTTGATGAGGACACAGGAATGGCTGAGCAGGAGAGAGGGAACACAAGTGGGTGGAGACTGTTAAGCTGCTATATAGCAGGGAAGGCTGAAACCAGACTTCTCTTTTAAAAATCAGCTGCAAACGGTGTAATTCGCATACTGCAAAATGTGCTGCTTTTAAGTATAGGGTTTGATGTAAATGTCTACACCCCGTGTAACTACCTAACACCTCAGTCAAGACGCAGAATTTTCTTGACGCCCCCCCCAGAACTCCTTCCCTCCTGTCCCTTTTGCAGCCTTCCCCCAGGCAAACTCTGATCCCCTTCCTGTCACCACAGATTAGCTTTGAGTGGTGTGGGGTTCCGTGTAATGGAATTATATGGTATGTGTGTATCTGCGTACTTGCTGCTGGCCCTCAGAGTCTGTTTCAGTCTATTTTCTGTTATCATAACAAAATAGCAGCATCTGGCCACTTATAAGAAAGGGTTATTTAGCTCATAGTATTGGAGGCTGGATGTGCAAGAGAGGGGAGTAGCATCTGTTCTGCCTCTGGTGAGGGTCCTCAGGTCTGTGTTACGGAATGGCAGAGGTACGCCAGTGCATGTATGTGTGCGCGCGCGCGCGTGTGCGTGTGCGTGTGCGTGTGTGTGTGTGTGTGTGTGTGTGTGTAAGAGGGTCACAAGGCAAAGGAGCCACACCCAGGGAGGGACTAGTCTTGCTGTTGTTTTTGGACACAGGATTTCACTGTGTGTCTTCTGGGCTGACCTTGAACTCTATGCTCCTGCCTCAGCCTCCCAAGTGTGGAGAGGATACCAGAGGACATCGCCACACCTAGCTCTGTCTAGCTCTTTCGTTTTTTGTGATGGGCTTCTCCATATAGTCCAGGTTGGGTGACCCTCCTACCTCAGCTTCCTGACTGCTGGGATCATAAGCATGCGCCACCACACCTACTCTCATCTGTCTCTTTTTTTGTAGCAACTCACTTTCACAGGAACTAGAGGGTCCTAACCTAGCTAAACCCTCCTCATGACCTTCACTAAGCCTCGCCTCTTGAAAGATTTCAGTGCTTTGCAGGGTGGGTAGTGCAATCCTGTAATCCAAGCACTTGGAAGGCTGAGGAAGGGGAAATCACTGAGTTCAAGGCCACCCTGGGCCACATAAGTGAGTTCAAGGCCAGCCTGCACTATGTAGTAAGACCCTGTCTCAAGAACAAAGCAAAACCAGTGATTTCAGCACCTTTTAAGGGCGCCATGCTGGGGACTCGGCTTCCAACATGGTACCTGTGGGGGACACAGCAAATGTGGCACTCCTGATCAGTAAGCCTACCGATCATGTTCCTGCCCGAGTCTCCCTGTGTGCATGCACTTTCTTGCACTGCCTTTGTGTCCATTTGTCCCTCCTGTTGCTCACACTTGGCTCTTGGGAACATCCTCTCTCTACGTTCTGTCAGCGATGAACGTGTATGACACGGAATGGGCACGTGCACAGAGCTCTTAGTGCCCACTCCACAGGCAGTGAGCCATCGAGGTCCACTGTTGGCCCATTGTCGCAGGACCCCAGAGGACACCACATGGTGAGGGGATGCAGTTGTGTGCCTTGGGACACAGCGGTGGAGAAAGTTTGGTGGGCTTGGCCTCGTCATATCCTCATGACTCCATGATCCCTGCCATCTTCAGAGAGCACGGCCATGATTGTGACCTCGTGAGGGCGAATCTGTCTTCATGCTTTGGAAACTTGAAGGAACCTTAACAAACAAAGTACACTGACTGCATGGTCTTGGACTTGCTGATGATAATGCTGCTATTGTCCTCAAAAACATAATTTACACACAAGGATTTGTCCAAAAGTTAAAACCAAACTACCCCGCACCCTGCTCACACTAAAAGCCCTTCTCTTTAAAAAAGACAGTGCTGTAATGTGTGTGCGTGCTGTAATGTGTGTGTGTGTGTGTGTGTGTGTGTGTGCGTGTGTGTGCGCGCGCGCGCGTGCATGCTTGCATGCGTGCAGCCCCTCCCCCAGTTAAGCGCAATCCTAGCAGTCTACAGGGGCTCCTGTGGGACAAGGAGGCCTGGAGTTTCTGGTTGTCCTTGGAAAGTTGATTTAAGAGGGTTCCAGGAAAGCCAGCTCCCTCCTTTTCGCCCTCTCCTTGCCCTTGCGAATATGTGATCTTAACCACTCAGGCTTGGCTGGTTTTGGATCGGGCCCGAGGCTTGTGCGTGGACTGAAGCTGCCTTGCACAGGCCAAAGGGTATCATACCCCTTTCAAAAGACAGGCACCAACTGGAAAGACATTTTTGAGTTACAGGAGGGCTATTTCCACGTCTTTTTTTTCCCCCTTAGAATTGAACTTGGAGGAAAGAGTGGGTAAGTGTGTCCACAACCACTTGCAGGGCCAGTTCTGGCAGTTGGGAATGGGGTCCTGCCCCTTGTCAGCAGTTACAAGGGCTGGATTCCCTGGACCCCATTCTGCAGGGCGTAGTGTGGGAGACTTGCAGTCTCTGTACTTGCCACCGCACCCCCCGCCCCAGGAACCTGCAACTCATAAGTGATCTAATGGGCTGAGGTTTTACAGCTCCTCCCACCCACCCAGATTTGAAGGAGTCTGGTGGCCAGTTGAAGCAGGCAAGGTTTTGCTTAATGGAAAAGCTGCAGTTTCCATTTCTGGCTGCAAGGCCCCCGTGTGCCGTGTTTGCCACAAAGCAAGGCATTGTCTCTGTTGTGCAGAAACCTGTACCCACGGGGGAGAGGCTGAGGGTGGTGCCAGAGCCCTGGCTAGGCTTCCAGTTGTAGGTCCCTGACACGGCCCCTACTCCGCACCCAACCTGGGGTCCCCACAGCCAGCTGCCTTTGGTCCAGGAGGTGTGTGTGGCCCAGGAGCTGTGCGTGTCAGCCAAGCTACAGGAGGGGCCTCGAATAGATCCCGGAGGGCAACACACAGCAGATGGGCTGTGATCCCTCTGACTGCAGTTGGTGTGGCCTGAGGACCTATGTCCCTTGGCCATCCTGGGACACAAGGTGCACACTCCCTTACCCCCAGAGAAATTCTTCTTATTTTTCCCTGGTACTGAGCATTGAACTTGGGGCCTTTGCACTGAACTACATCCCCAGACTTGGCTTTTATGGTTCTGGGTTTTTTTTTTTTCTTTTTGGGACAGGGTCACACTAAGTTGCTGAGGCAGTCCTCCTTCCTCAGCCTCCTAGTGTGCTGAGATTACAGGCATGAAAGTTTTCTTCGTGTGGAAAAAAAAAAAAAGGAAAATTTCTGCTTGTACAAAGAACCAGTTTCCTTCTAATGCACACTGGGTAGAAAGAATTCCAGAAGGCGAGTAGAATTACATGGAGCAAAAGGTGATGTTGAAAGACCCACTTGAGAACAGGGTGGAGGATTCAGGTCTGTGGAACTCTGCAGGGTGTTCTAAGCCACCAGATTTCCTGGAGGATCCACCTGCTGTGCCTTTGAAAGGGTGTTTGCAAGCGGCAGGGGGGCGGGAGGGCAGGGCAGTATGTGAGAGAATGTGAGGGCGCACAGGGTCCTGCTCTACCGACCGCACTGGGCCAGTGCAGCGGAGCCACTCCAAGGCTGTGTTCTTGGCTCGGGCCTCTGCATTGCTACACCATTAGCTTCACTGATTTTCCACTCTGCCTTTGCCAGCCCACTCCCCGAAGTCAGGGAGGAGGAATTTTTCAGGGAAGAGCAAATGGCTATCCGCAGGACTTGCTGCGAGTGGAGGAAGGGTAGGAGGGAGCCCAAACAAAGAATCCGCTGCGGTTCTGTCCCCTGACTTCGGTGACTAGCTGGAGCAGGAGGTGGTCAGCAGGGCCCAGCCACCCGGTGGTGTTGCTCCCAGTCAGCAGGAGCACTGAGGGGCTGTCCGGGTGGTAATGGATGGCCAGGGATAGGAGGGTTCTGGGGAATCATTATCCCCGGGGGCAAGAGCCAGGGTCAGGCTCTCTGACCAGCAGCTGTGCCCTGTTTTTATAATGCCTCATTCCTCTGAGGCCACTGGAGATTGCAGCACCCCCTGTAGACACCACCTTTGCCTCCTCTTCCTTTTCTGAGCCTGGACATGAGAGGACTACTTCTGGGGAGGTCCAGCTGCTCTCCATCTCCTGGGCCTGGCTGCTGTTTCTGGGGACATGGCCCACACAGACAAAGCCCAGTACAGACCTGCCTTCTCTCCGCCCACCCGACGTGGGCTTTTGAGAGGCCTAGGAGAAGCCTTCTGAATTCTGGGCTGCTTTTGGCCGCGGGGCTTTGTTCTGATATCCAGCTGGCAATGGCCAAGTAGAGGGTTCAGTTGCCCCTACTGCTGTCCTGCAATGGGAATGCTGGCAAGAAAGCGCCAGGCCTGAGCACCTACCTCTGACTTCCCTTCTTGTTCTCAGCTCACAGCCATTCTCACCTTCCTGGTTGCCCAACAGGGGGTCCAGTGCCTCCTCTTGAAGGTGCATGGCCTGTCCACTCTGTTGCAAGCACCAGGAAAGATCTGCTTGGGTCGCATGCTCTCTCCTGCCCCCTTTTGGGGTATGGCCAAGCCTGCTGGGATGGCTTGTGTAAAGGGGTGACTACTGGGTAGTGGGCCCTGCCCCGTGGTAAGTGTGGTTGTTTCCCAGGCCCTGGGAATGCAGTTGCATTCCAAGTGGTCAAGAAGGTCACAGAGTTTGACAAAGTGTAGGCCTGCTTGGTGGTTATGGGCTTCAGCAGGGTAGAAGATGGCAACACTGACTGTCACATGGTTCATCAATACAGACAACTGAATTGCAAGCTTAACTCGCTTCCTAGATTTTCTCCAGGACTGACCACTAGCTTCTGGCTGAGGATCCGTTCTTTCCTTGATTTTCATCTATCCATTCATTCATCTGGGCAAACAAGTCTTACCCTCTGCCTTAACACAACACATATTTTATGCAGAAACTGTTTAGCTAGGTCCCCTAACTGGAAATGCCGGTCCCCATTCTTTTCTCCCCTTTTATAATTCCTACTCAGTTCTTTAAGATTTAGTTTGGGTTTAGATAAAGTTAATTTAAGGGTCACTTCCTTCTTGGAATTCCCTCTTGTCTAATTACTCCTTTTTTTTATCCTTAGCTTCCAATCTAGCCCTTTACTCTGGTTATTTGGTGTTGATGCTAGGCAAGCACTCTACCACTGAGCCACACCTCCAACTGCTGGAGTTTTGTCTTTTTGAGATAGGGTCTCACTAAATAGTTCAGGCTGGCCTTGAGCTCACTTTGTTGCCCAGGCTGGTCTCGAACTTGCAATGATCTTCCTGCCTCAGCCTCTCAATGCTGGCATTATAGGCATGTGCTACAACGCCCGCTGACTTGGAGTTTTTACTATACATCTGTTTGCTCCACTAGAGCAAAGTTCTGTGCAATGGGAAAGAAAGAATGTCTTGCTGGGTATGGTGGCAACACACACTATAATCCCAGCACTCAGGAGGCTGAGGCAGGAGGACTGAGTATTCAGGGCCAGCCTGGGCTATGTAGTGAGTTCAAGGCCAGCCTGAACCATACAGCAAGATCCTGTCTCCCCCACCCCACAAAAAAGTGTCTGTTGCTCTTTTAAAACATTGTTATTTTGGGGCTGGGGATATAGCTCAGTGGAATAAGCGCTTGCCTAGCAAGCGCAGGGTCCTGAGTTCAATCCCCAGTACCGCAAAAAAAAAAAAAACATTGTTATTTTGATGTATAATTTGAGTTCATTATAGAAAATGTACTACAGACCTGCCGAGAGGAAAAGATAAACTCATATTCCTGTTATCCAGAAGTAATCACTGTCAACTGTGACACTATGCTTTGAGGTTTGTTTTTTTTTTCTTTTTGGTACTGACAATCGAACTCAGGAACTTACACTGGCCAGGCAGGTGCTAGGCCACTGAGCTATATCCCTGGCCTGAGGGTTTTTTTTGTTTTGTTTTATTTTGTTTTGCATGTATATAGACTTTTCAGAAATAAAATTTCTACTATATATACTGGTTTGTTACTAAGTCTATTTATTGCCACACTAAAAGTGTTTTCATCATGCTTAATAACTACCTAGTACTCCATTGTGTGGGTGTACAAAATTATTTGTCCAGCCCTCTACTATTGGCAGTAATTTAGGTTATTTCCAGGAGTTTGTTCTATATTTGACATACTTTTACAAATAAAATTTCCCACACATCCAAGGGTAGTTATATTTTTAATGTTTGATTGCCTCACTATACTGAATTGCCTCCCAGAAAGGTTATATTAGTTTGTTTTTTAAAATAGGGCTGGGGGTGCAGCTCCATGCTAGGCTGTTTGCCTAAGGTGTGGGGTCCTGAGTTCAACCCCCAGGCCCTCAAAAATAAGAATAAATATTATTTATTACATTGACACCCTTTGCATGCCGTACTTCACCTTTCCAGCTCTCCTGTGAGCACTGGGTTTATTCCATATCCTCGGCTTGCAGTCCAGGGAGTTCGGTAACTTGTTTAAGGCTGTATAGTTGATGAGAGCAGAGTGAGTTTTCAGCCTCTGGTGGGTCTGACTGCTAGTGTAAGGCACAAATGTCCCCACGTTGACCTGGATTCCCTAGAGTTGAGGCAGAGCAACTTTGGAATTTGAACATTACTGGCCGGCCCCAGTCCCCTTATCTCACAGGAATCTGGTTTCATCTCCCTTGAGTTGTTTGCCTTGTGTCGCTTCTCCCGTGATGTTGTTCTCTCCCGAGTTGTCACAGATCAGTGAGCTCCCCTGAGAATGTGGCTCCTTCACCTAGAATTAGCAATAGAACAAAAGCCTGCCTTTTCCTGAGTAGCTAGAGAACTCCTACTTGGCAGAGGCCTCAGATCACTACAGTGTCAGACACCACCATACCCGAGGGCTTCATAAGTCACACGTAGCACTGCCTGTACCCTTTTGAAGTGGCTGTGGCCCAGCAGTTGTATGATAGGATGAAACAAATGGGTCAGAGAGGTAAGTGCAAAAACAGAGGGGATTCTCAGATTTTGTTTTTCTTAGTGTTTATATTTAACTAATATGTTAAACAAGAACATACTACACTGTAGTTGGGCTAACCACAGAATAATTGCAGGATTTCAAAGGTGCATATTAATTTGTGGTGTGGTATACTATCCACAATGCCCAGGAAATAGAGTTACAGACCTACTGACAGTAAATATTTTTCTTCCGTTCTGTCAGTTGGACAATCTGTAACCTTTTGGGAAGAAACATTGAAAGTCTTAGAAACCCCTCCTGAATGCTTATGTGTGCCTTCTACACCTTGACTCACATACCCCGTCCCAGCCAGGGGCCACACTCAGCCCCAACCCTGCTGGTTTAATAGCCATGCGATACAATAAATGACTCACTGAAGAAGAAGTGCTGGCCAAAGCCCACATCAAGGAAAGACACTGAACCCAGTCACAGGTGAAATCACATAGGATGACCTCTTCCCCCAGTGGGTAAGTTGGTTGTCTGTGGTCTGTAGGCCATGACCAATGACTAGTACACGCATTGGTGTGTATATATGAATATGTATAAATACATATATAGTCATATGTCACCTTCACGAGGAGGGACACATTTTGAGAAATGCATCACTAGGAGATTATGTCACTGTGCAAGCATATAGAGTGTGCTTACACGAGTATACAAAGTGTGGCCTCCTGCACACCTAGGCACGTGAGAAGTGTGTCTGTGTGGTGTAACCTGTTCCTGCTAGGGCCACAAGCAAAGCAAAGTAAGTTTGGTTTTTTTTTGTTTTTTAATGAGACAAGGTTTTACTGTGTAGCTGGCCTTGAACTCACAGTGATCCTTATCCCTCAGCCTGTTGAGTGCTGGGATAACGGGTGCTTGCCACTGCCCAGCTTATAGTCAATTTTTTAGACATAACTAAAAGTATATAATAATAATGAAAAATACAGTGTTGTAAATACACAAACCAATAACATAATAGTTATTATGATCAAGTATTATGAATTGTGTGCACTTGACTACCTCTACTACCTGTTTTATATATCAGGCAGCATGATAGGCATGTTTACTCTAGCATGACCACAAACTTGTGACTACCAAGTCAGTGGTGATAGGGATTTCTCACTTTTATTTACTCTTGTGAGACCATGGTCAAAATGCAGTCCATTGTCAGCCCAAATGCTTTCTCTTTACACACACACACACACGCGCACACACACTCCTTGAAACTACGATAGGTTGTACCCTGACCACCACATTATAAGTTGAAAATGCCATTAAGTAAAAAATAATATTTAATTTTCCTAACCCACCAAACATCATATCTACCTTAAAAGTACTAAAAGCTGGGCATGGTACTATATGCCTATAATCCCAGCATTCTGGGAGGCTGAGACAGGAGGATCAATAGTTGGAGCCCAACCTGGGCAACTTAGTTAATTAGCAAAACTGTCTCAAAACAAAAAATTTTGAATGGGCTAGGGGCCCCTATCTCAGAACACTTACATTAGCCTGCAGTTGGCTAGCCACCTCACAGTGCTTAGTCTATTATAAAGTGTACTTTATTAAATATCTGTATGCAAAAAGCACTGGCAACACAGTGCACTGTATTGACTGTTGACCATGGTGATCTGGGGCTGACTGGGAGCTGCCCCATGGTCAGTGCCCAGTATGGCACATAAACATCCATATCCTGAGGAAAGATCACAAAGCTTTTTTTTTGTTTGTTTGTTTGTTTTTGGTCTTTTTGAGACAGGGTCTCACTATGCAGTTCAGGCTGGCCTTGAGCTCACTTTGTAACCCAGGCTGGCCTTGAACTCACACGATCCTCCTGCCTCAGCCTCCTGAGTGCTGGGATTACAGGTGTGAGCCACCGAGGATCAAAACTTAAAATGAGGTTTCTACTAAATATATACTGCTTACCTACCATAGAGTAGTTGAGAAATACTAACCTGAAGCATTGTTGAGGACTATGTATGCATGTATGCATACACATATGTGTAAATGTCTGTACAGTAAAAAGAACTGATATATTATGTACAGGTACCACCTCCCCACAATGACTGTAATCAGATACCGCAAACATGTACTAACAGATTTCTAAAAATTTATTAAAAAAAAAAACTTTGACTAAGAGAATTCACAGATAAATAATTCATTTCATTTTTAAAAGTTACCTGAAGCTGGGGATGGTGGCCCATACCAGTAATCCTAGCACTTGGGAGACTGAGGCAGGAGGGTTGTCTTGAGTTTCAGACCAACTTGGGCTACACAGTCTGTTGAAGGCCCACAAGAAAAAAAAAGCCTACTAACTAATCATAAAAATGAAAAGTTACCTAACTTTAAAAAGGAAAAGCTACAAGACAGCATGGTGCCACACACCTGTAATCCCAGCAGTTGAGACGCAAGATCACTGTGCGTTGGAGGCAACCCTGGGCTACGTAGCAAGACCCTATCTCAAAAAAAGAAAAAATGGAAGGCTAGAAATAAAACCTGTTTCAATAGGAAGGTAAGGAAAGCAGTGAAAAAAATAGTTATTGCTCCACATATTGATTTGAAATTTTATTTTATTTTATTTTTTTTTGCGGTACTGGGGGGATCGATGCTCCACATATTGATTTGAAATTTTATTTTATTTTATTTTTTTTGCGGTACTGGGGGGATCGGTGCTCCACATATTGATTTGAAATTTTATTTTATTTTATTTTTTTTGCGGTACTGGGGGGATCGGCGCTCCACATATTGAATTCATTTTATCATCTCACCTTACCTCTGTGGTTTTGTTGTTTCATTTTTTGGTTTTTTGAGACAAGGTCTTACTATGTAGTTCATGCTAACCTTTGACTTAGTGATACTCTTGCCTCAGCCTCGAGAGTGCTGGGTTTACAGGTGTGCGCCACCACACCCAGCCCAGGGGTTTTGATTCTGAAGGAGTACCCAAGCTTGGTAAGCATCGCTAGAATTGATGGATTACCATCCCTCAGAAGTCTGTTTGATATCATTTCCATTTAGCAGCTTCAGAAAGTGTCCCAGAGAGTCAGAGGCACAACTTGCCAAGGTTCCCCAGTTAATACAGGGTGGAACTTTCCCATCCTACTCACTGCCTATAGCTCTGATCCCTGTGCGCTAGGCTGAAGAGGAGGAAGCCATAGGCGGAAGTGGAAGAGGGCTGCATCTGCTTGGCTGAGGCTGGGAGGGCAGGAGTAGGGAAGAAAGGGCCCCTCCTCCCCGAGCAGCTCAGCTCTGCTTCAAGTCAGGTGCCAGCACCCTGGGCTTTCACTCTTACAGAAGAATCACTCTGCATTTCTCTATCCATTTATCGTGAAACTTCGGAGTTTATTTTTGGAATTAAGGTTTATTTTCCTTAAGTTTTAGGAATTAGTTCCTTTACTAACTACTGAACTATGTTCCCTCTTTGGTATTTAAAACTTTGATAATTGTTATTTGAATGCTCGAGACCATACTGATGATGCACAAAGGCCTGTCTGAAAGTGGTGTGTGTTCTATCACACCCCCGTTAGTCCTTTTTCTCTACCCTCAAACTCCCAGTACGTTTGTAAAATGTACAGTATTCTGCCTAACTGCACATTCTCGAAGAATACCTGGACTTTCTGCCAGTCTTCCCTGGCAAGAACAGCACAGGCCAAGAAGGATGGAGGGAGAAACGCTGATGGAAGGTGCTGGTAGCTGGAGCTTTGTGACCAAAACAGTACCCCCTTTTGTGTGTGTATGTGTGTTTGGGGGGTACGGGGATTGAGTATGGGGCCTTTGTACTGAGCTATATTTTATACCCTCACCCCAGGCTCCCAGAGTGCTGGGATCGTAGGCGTGTGCCACCTTGCCGAGCGAAGCATCCCTTTTGCTTAAATACAATGGAGAGGGGCCTCCCTCCCTCATATCAGGCAGCTCTGCTCTGGTGGGGGGCAGGTGGGGACATCAGTATGTGGCCCTTCCATCTAACGAGGGTCACCTGACACACAGGACGTTGGTTAGAGCTCGAAGGATCTAGAACAGTCAGGTCTGTCAGCTCCTTTCTCTCCCAGGAGACAACACAGACCTGAGAGGCGAGCTGGGTGCCTGGGGTCACCTGGAACAGGCCAAGCAGCCCGGTGACTACTCCGCCGGGGCTGGCTCCACTGCACTAAGCCAGTGACCGCCACCTGCGGTTCAGACTGAGTTTGGGAGGGAGTGAGTTTTGCAAAGACTTTTCCTCCCTCGGGGCACTGGGAATACTGACTTCAGGGTTTCGAGCTGGAACCGCTCCCCCAGGATGCTGTGGCTCTGGGTCCCCAAGCGGGGCAAGGAGTGTAGCTGCCGCTGCACTCCTCACAGTGGAAGAGCCATGTGCTGCCGCCCATGTTTCTTGCCCTATGCATGTGGAGAGAGGGACGCCCAAGAACTCCCGACATGGAGATGGATGGGGCCTAAAGGAAGCAGTTTCTGGGTCTTCACCACCCCGGAAACCTGTGCAACTGGCCCAGTGTCCCATATTAAAAATATCCTGGACCGGCGAAGTTTCCACTCAAGTCTTTTGCATCCACTTAGGATCATCAACATTTTGCCAAGTAGGCCCATTTTTAGTAAACTAACACTGTCTACTCTCAACGCCGTTTTTTTAAATTAGGGTAAGATACACACAGCGTGAAGTGTACCACTTTAACCCTTTGTAAGTGCAGAGTTCTGTGACAGGCTTCATTCACACTGCAGCCCAGGGGTAGCCATGGGCTCTTCGGTCTTCTGTCCTTCACCCGCGCGCCTTAGCCAGTGCCCTCTTCACCTCCTCGCCCTCAGCGCCCTGGACCCGCCCGCTTTTCCCTCAGAGAGCAGACTGCATCACCTTTATTCTCATCATGTAAAAATAAGAGGCGCCCCACCCCCAACTGAGGATTGAACCCAGGACCTCTGCCATGCTAGCAAACTGTACCCCCAGCCCAGAGAGGGCGTTCTTTACACTGAAAAAAATGGCATTTTATGGAGACTCCGTTCTGCCCCGCCCCCTGGCAGGTCAGGACCCTTCACATGCATGGGTCTCTGATCCAGACCCATCCTGGAATGCGTGGGCCAGATGGGGCAGGGAGAGGGTGGCACCGTGGGGGTGGGGAACCTTGGTACAACTGTGTCCTCCAGCACCCAGTGAGGCTAGGGAGGGGGCAGAGAGGCACAGTCGGAAACAGCTGAGGCCTCTGCTCAGAAGGTATCAGCAAGTTTTGGGAGCAACAACTTTTTCCTGCCCAGCTGCTGGCTTTTCCGAGTGTGGGGGAGGAGAGGCCCCAGGAGGGTCCAAGGGTGGTAGCGTTGGGGGCAGGGCCGCGCATTCTTTCCTTTGCAGAGCCTGACCTGACTTAAGGTCAGAGCACAGCGGAGAGTGGGAGCTGCAGGGTTACCTCTTCGCTGGCGATTCATCTCCTCCCTCCCCCACTCTTAATGATCTTTCCATTACAGAACCCAGACCAGGAAGTGCATGACAGGTCGCAGCTGCAGACACATGGCTGGGAGGCCTGGGCTTCGGGCCAGGGGTGGGAGGGTCCGAGCCATGGGAGGGTCCAAGCTTCCCTCCCAGCAGCAAGACCCCTTTCCACACACGGAGCCTAACAAGTTAGTGGAAGATGTTCTTTTGCATAGAGCCAGTGCTTACCAATGGTACTTTGGCTTTGATTTTAGGACGTGATTTTTAATGATGATAAGAGAAAACCCCACTTGACTGTCTAGATCACCCTAGCCTGAAGTCCACATAAGCTGCCCATAGAAATTTAGGGTTCCTTTTGGGAGCCTCCTATCACGGAGCAGACTCCAGCTTCTTTTCCTAAAGTAGAATCACCACAGTAACTTTTCCTCTACCAAAATGTCAGATTCACAACATGTTTGGTGGGAGGAGTGGCGACCTGAATGTGGCCTTTGCAGACACCAGACCCAAAGAACTGGGCACACCTGTGGCCCAGCACTCTGGTGGGCAAAAGGATCATGACTTTGAGTCCAGCCTAGGATGCATTTAAAACAATAAGCCCCAGCAGACCTGGGGTTCAAATCACAATGAACGCATGTGCCCCCTTTCTTTTTCACACTATTGGGGGTGGCTCTTCCACATACAAGTTGCTCAGGAAATGTTAATTTACTCTACACTGTGTTCTAGGGAGCAGTTGTCACACAGGAGTTTCTGTCTCCACCGCCAGCTGTGTTGCTGGCTTCCTTCCCTGGCTCTGCAAAGGCCAGATTCTTCTGATGCCAAAGAGAAACGGTGACAAACTGTGAGCTTAGACCAGTCTTCCCTGTAGCTGTAGGGCATCTCCCTTTGCTCTTCCGGGGTTCTTTCGGCTGATAAGATAGGAGAGAAACAAAGTGATGTAGGAGTTGTTTGGGAAGTGGGTGGGGTAAGAGCTATATTTTCCTCTGGGTCCAGGGTGTTGTCAGTAGTAAACACTTGGGCTAGAACTTTTGTTGGAAAAGGGACTTCTTTTGAGAAAACTCGTGCACGCATTCCTTTGTTAATCACTTAATTATCCTAGAGGGAGACAATTGGGGGAAAGGGGCGGAATCCCGAGTAGGAAAAAAGTGCAGGTCTGAAGGGAGCGTCAGATAAACCAAGGCTCGGAAGTCTGAGCCCCAAGCCCAGTTCTGATGCTGGGTTACTACTCACACCATCCAGGCTCGCTCTCTCTGTTTTAAGATTGATACCGAACTGTTTCAGCCTGGGGCTCCTGAGAGGGGTTCTTCGAGTTTCCTCCTCCGGCCTGGCTCCAGGGGAGATTTGGGGGATCGGGAGGTGGGTTCAGGGTCCTGCCTGTGGTTTTGGCCAGCACAGGCAGCTCTGCACTAAATTACAGTGATGAGGTAGGACACACAAAAGACTGAAATCTTTTTTTTTTTTTTTTTTAATAAAAACAAAACAAAACTGCGGCCCCAAGCCCCTGGGTTGCTGAATGGCGATGGCTTCCTGTCAGGATTAGCCGGGCTGCCCAGGCCTGTGTGCGTTGCCTTTCTCCTCAGGAAATACCTTTAGTAAGCCCCGGTGGGGTCCCCATAGCAACGCGCAAGGGGACCTGCTGACTGAGGCCATTCAGCCCGCCGTTCTTCCCCGGCCCCTTTGTGGAGCTTTATTGCTGGCCCTCTGGCAAACACAGCAGTTTGCACCGTTTTGTCAGGCTGAATGTGGAGTTTTTACATTTTAATGGGCTCTTCTGGCACTGGCCCATTTGCATGCAAAATGTCCCTTCTTACTCCATTCCCTTTTTCTATTTAAAAAAAAAAAAAAAGGCACCCTACTCCAGATTCTCCGGGTCGGGAGACTGGTGAATAGCTGATCTGGGCGTCAGACCCTGCTAATTGATTTGGATTTGGTGTTCCTGTCTCCCCTGCCACACACCTGTGCCCCCCATTCCTGTGGCTTCCCTTGTATCTTGGGAACTCTGTTCATGGAGTCACGTATCTTTAAGGGTCCCTCTCTACACCCCAACCCTTGTAGAATGAAACTTGGTACCTGGGATTTCGGTGAGATTCCCCATTCTCGGTTTGCCAGACTGAAGTAAGTTTTCAGTTCCATTTCAAAGCCAAAATAACATAGTAAAAAACCTCCACAGAGGGCCCCAGAGCCCTGCTGTGATGTGCTGCAGTGCTTTTAAGTTGCTTTCAAAGCCACCCCAAGTTCCTCCCACACCCACAATTGCCCCCTCATTTATCTCTGGGGAGCTTGTGCCAGGACTGTAAACATTCCTGGACCACCGCTTCCTCCATGCTCCTGAAGAAGACAGTGTTTCCCCCCAGTTTTCTTAACCCAGAAACCCAGAATCAAAAGAATTTAACAGGGACGACAGAAATCAATACCCTGAGACATCATGTTGCAACTAGTGTCTGGGTCTTGTGGGAAGAGTGTTATTCAAGCCTTACACCCTGTGCCTGGAACACAGTGACCATTCTAGACTTCAGGGAGGTGAGACAAATGTTTATGGACCAGCCCCATAGAGGAGCACTGTGACAAAGTACAAGATGAACAAGCCCAGGAGAAGGCACATTTAGGAAGGAGCAAAGCTCAGTGTCGGGTGACTGCAGGTCATCCCAGCACTCTGAGAGGTGACCGTGGAAAGGTTGCAAGTTTGAACCTGGCCTGGACAATTTAATGAATTAAAATATTTTTTAAAAGGACCAACCTCCAGTTCCAAAACAAAACAAAAACGATGAAACACCACACTGAGTGGAGAATGTAGCTCTTCAACTATAAATCTCCAGAGAGTGAGTTTGAAGATCCAAGGACGTGATGGAAACGATTGCTTGTTGGAGAGAAAGAAGAAAAGTATTTGAAGAGAAGCAAGGTCTCTTGGGTGAGGAAAGGCAAAATAAAACCTGCGTGGAGCACCTGGGAGACTGGACAGGTGGAGGGGGAGGAGAGAAACGCTGAGGTCACGGTGTGAGGGGACTGGCAGCACTGGCAGATCTGGAGGGGTCAGCCTCTGAGCACCTGAGATGGGAGAGGTGTCCCAGTGAACATCTGACCAGCCCCTCTGCCTAACGTTCTTAATCTCCTCAGTGGGTCATCGGAGGTCATCAGTGTAAGCTGTAATCAAGGGTGAAGGGCTTGAGAAGAGAGAAGGTGTCAGGTAACTGATGGAGGTGGCGGGAGACCAGTTGGGAGGACTGTGCCAGCCTCCTGCGGCCAGGGTAGTGCTGCGGCACCTCACAGGGTCACCTCTCACTGCCCCATCTGCTGTGAAGGTATTTTCTGAAGTGCCCTGGTGGGAAACCCCAGAGGGGGCCAGGATCAGCATATCCAGCCTCTACAGCCCAGTGCTGCGCCTCTCTTTGTAACCTCGGGGGAGTCTCCACGCCTCCATGTTCACGTGTGGAAATGGGAACCTCCATGAATAACATGACCATGAATAAGTATGATTTGCGAAGTATCAAGTGTGATGCCAAAGCAGGGCATCATTATTAGCCCTGGGTCACAGCTCCACCCCCACCCCAACTTCCTCACCTGCCAGTGTGACTTGGAGGTCATGAATGAGCATAGGCAGAAGAGTGCGATTACAAATTAGAGTGTGTAGTTGTCATATAAAATATAATGATTCAGAGGTGAGCTGCGAGATTGAGGGAGTGATGGGAGGGAGGGAGGATATGGTCAGAACCACCAAGTTTGGAATCCCTGGTGAGGAGGGAGGAGACACAGGTGCCCCTAGCAGGACCAGTGGTCTGAACTAGAAGGGTTTTGTCACTGCAAAAGTCAAGGACTGTAGGACACAGTCTGCCTTTCAAAGCTGTAGAGCTGGACCCTGGGTGTGCATGGCTTCCAGAGAACCAGGCCATGCAGATTTGAATATCGGCTCTGCCATTTACTGCGGACGTGGGCCTCTTGGACAAATCCTGAATCTCTTTGTGCCTCAGTTTCCCCTCTAAGATAAGGATAATAATGCCTACCTTATAAGGGTATATGGATCTGATGACTTAACACATGCTGAGAATTACACGTGGCACACAGTCAGCTGCCACCTGCTGGGGCTGGGCCTGGAGGAAGAAGGCGGTGAGAAGGGCTCTGTGCCAGGCACAGGGTTTGGTCTGTGTGCCATGGATACCGGCCAATGGCCAAGACTGGTATTCCTGCTTCGCACAGTTGCATAAGGATCCCAGGTAATCTATGGGAAGACACGGGGTCATTGTGAAGTGTGGCTGCTCTTTGCGGGGGTCATGTTGAGTTGCGAGATGCAGGGTTGCTGTTACAGGACCAGCGTGGTGAAGCTCTATTTCAAAGCACATTTTCAGCTGTGATTGTCTGGCATGGGTCTCTGCTGCACAGAGACATGCTCCCTAGGAGCTCTTCAGTGGTTGTTTTGTTCCTCCCCTGATAGTTTGAAATCTGGTTTTGGTTTTTCACTCTTACCGTGAGCCTTTTGCTCAAGCAGAATGTACAGTCAGGCCTTACCTGCCCTGTTCAGGAACACCTCACTCTTCTGCACCTGTAGCCTAAGGTTTCTGTTGTTTTTCTGTTTGTTGGTTGTGTTGTGTTGTGTTGACAGGCTCTTTGCTATGTATTCCAGGCAGGCCTCGAATTCATGAACCTCTTGCCTCAGTCTCCCAAGTGCAGGGATTACAGGCATGTGCTAATCTCAGTCCTGTATTTCCTCCCCTCACCCTCCCTTCCATCTGTGGCAAGACTCTTCTGTGAACTCAGTCTGCCCTAAGCACGTGTGCTTTGTTTAAGTTGTACAGCCAGAGAGGCTGGCTGAGCTGCCTGCCCCTGATTCCTGTGTCCCCCACCTGTCTCATGTTGTAGTTAAAAGTAAGTGGTCATATACATCAGTGTGTGCCTTCATCCTCTCACCTGCTTTGGCTAAGACTCATCTTTGGTGCCTTTGTTTAACCCTTTACTCATTGCATGGTGACAGGGCCTGAAGACTCCTAACGATAATTATTTTGAAGAAGATTCTCCATCTCCTTGGATTGTCAGGAGCTGGGGTCTCACCTTCTCGGAATACCAAGCTTTGTATGACTTTGGGTTCTATTCTCACCCAGCTTAGGCCCATGGCTGGTAGAAGGTGCAGACTGAGAATCAAGAGCTTCACTCTCACCGCTTGCACCTCGTGCTGCACTATGGCTAAACGCCGTGGGAGAGTTCAGGCCAGATGTACCTAAGCAAATAGCACACCTGTTGGCTTGTTGGTTTCTTGGGTTTTTTTGTTTGTTTGTTTGTTTTTGTTTGGTACTGGGAATCAAACTCACGACCTTGCACTTGCTAGGCAGGTGCTTGTGCTGCTATATCCCCAGCCCCTGATGGCTTGTTGGGAGTGACCCAGTATATATAGTGTGGCATGTGAGGGATAAGCAGGAAGGGAGAGGGACTCTGCGGAGCTTCATTACTTATGCTCCTAGAACTCAAAGCACTATGGGAATGTATCCTCACTCCCACTTATGTCTTTTCTGGCTGCTCCTTCCTCAAGGATTAACAAAAAGTATATCCCCCTTTGCTTCCTGGCTCCCCGAGGGGATAGAGGCTCTGTTAGAGAAGGAAGGTGGGATTGCTGTATGAATCCCTTTCTCTTCCACCAAAGGGAGCCCTGGACCCATCCTGTGTGACTTTCTGTGGCATGTACATTGCCAGGAACCTGTCCCTGGACAAGAGACCTTATCTCAGATTCAGCAGCGGAGGAAGGGCCTTTGGCCTCTCTTTTTGGAGAACTGTCCAAGGCTTCGGAAGTGAGTTTGGCAGCCTGAGTCCTCTTAAGATGTTCAATTCAAGCCCTGTCTCAAGCCTTCCCTGTGCTGGGGATCTAGTCTCTGGGCATCAGAACACAGTGCATTTTTTCTGCCCTTGGAAGATGTGGCACCTTGAGCTTGGCATGGTGAACATTATAATGTGGCCCCGCCAGCGTTTTCAGCCCAGGCTGGGTTGCCGCAGAATGCAGATACCACATGCATCTGCTCTGCCCCTTCCTCTCACCAGGACCTCCCCTTGCAGGAAGCAAGGTGCATAAAGGAGATGTTGGGCTTTGCAGCTTGTCCCTGTCAGTATCCCCAGATCGTCCACATGAGCACTGCTGGGATCTACTGAATCTGATTCCCCAGACCCAGGATGCTGGCTTGGAGCAATAAAATGGCTTTTCCTCTCTTTCTCTTTCACAGCTGTCTCAGTGGCAGCCTCAACTCTGTCCTGCTAATGGACATCTTCCGACTGAAGTAGCCTGTTGGTCTCGGGCAGACACAGATCGCGTTCCGAGGACACAAGACACAAGTGGGGCATAAGTGAGGGACCCTGGAAAGACCAAAAGAGATGTGAAACGGGGGCTAAATGGTTGGGAGGCACCCTCAAGGCACTTTCCTTAGGACAGGGTCATGGTCCCTGCCACTCTGCAAGGTGATGTGCAGATGGGCAGGGCCTTAGAAACGAACAGCAGTCAGGTCCTTCTCCATAGCCTCCTGGAAGAAAGCTACCTTATCCCTGCCTTACAAATGGAGCAGTGGACACACATCCGGGGCACTGCTAGCCCCGAAAAAAGCACCTGATACTTTAGATTTGAGGTTCCTCTAAAATAATAGCTTTTGTCTTGTTAGATGCAGTGGGGAAATTACAACAGGCAGCTCTGCACTGAGTTGCTTGCTAATTTTTAAGGGAAGCAAAAGACAGGGACACTTCATCACCTGATAGCTAGAATGTGCTGCATTCATACAGATTATTATCAGGCCCTGAGAAAGAAGGGAAGTGTTCTAAGACAAGCAAGTGCTGAAACATGGGACAACCTTGACTACATGATTCGTAATGAAAGACGCCAGTCACAAAATACCACATATTATGTGATTTCATTGATCTGAACTATGCAGATCTGTAAAGACAAAAAGTTGCCAAGACTTGGAGTAGGAGTTGAGGAGGGAATTTCCCTGGGCCTACAGTTTCTTTTGGGGGTGGTAAAAATATTCTAAAGTTACATTGTGATGTTTGTTCTGCAACTGTGTTTGCAGATTAAACCAACCCATTGATGGAAGATATTCAGGGAGAAAAATGTGTGTGTAATGAATATGTATATATTTTTCTTTTCATTATTCCCTTAATGATCGTGTTATAGAGCTGGGTATGGTAGTGCACATCTGTGATATCAACATTCTGTGAGGCTGAGGCAGGAGGATTGCATATTCAAGCCTAGACTGGGCAACTTAGCTAGACCCTATGTAAAAATGATTTTTAAAAAATGGGCTAAGGGTGTAGCCCAGTGTGAAGGTTCTAGTTTCAATATTTGGTATTTGCATCACATTTACATTATATTAGGTGTTACAAGTAATCTAGAGATGATTTAAAGTATAGAGGAATATAGGCAAAGATTGTCTGCCAACACTACCATTTTATGTAGGAGACTTGAATGTTCATGGACTTTCTTGCAACTTCAGAGTCCTAAAACCAATCCCCTTTGCACTCCAAGGGGTAGCTATACTGGAAACCATTTAAATGGGCTAATTTTATAGTGCTTAAAAAATAAAATTCAAGGTGGTATATAACTGTGAATTTGTGTGGTTTGGACAATGATTTTAGAGGAAGTTTGAGTAGCGACACCAGTTAGAAACTGATTTCCTGAACATTTCTGGTGGTGGATTTTGAGTCACCCAGAGCGGGAGGACTCCTGACAATGCTGATGGCTATCAGCTTGTTGTTCTGGGGAGGATATGGTTTGGGAGCGCATCCAGGCTCAGAGTGGGAGGCTGTGGCAGGAAGGAGGTTGGATGTGGTGGGTGGGATCAGATGTGCGGAACCTCGAAGGCCAAGCAGCGCTTAGGATCTCGCTCAGGAGAATGATGTGATAACACACACAGGGCTTAGGAATGTCGGTGAGTCTGAACTCATAACTCCAGGGAGGCCATTGAGTAAGTCACCCAAAATACAACCAGGAATGACAGAGGATGAAGCAAACCAGAGCACATTTGGAGGGAACCAACATCTAAGTAACAACATCGGGAGGAAAGGGTGCTTGGGGCTTTTCCTGTCTTTTGGGAGAGTTTGGTGTGCAGATGCTGCTTAGGACTGGCAGGTGACTAACGCCTCTGACACCTGTCATGTGCTATGTGAGGCCAGCATCTCAGAATCAGGATTCGCTGCTGACCAGCGACTGGTGCAGATCATGAGCTATGAAGCATTTAATCAGTGAGATCACTTGAGTGAAATGAGATTTGATCAATGGGAGTGACAGCTATTTTTTTCAGGGTTGAGTCTAAAACTGCTTTTCTTCTGCCTTCATTTGGCAAAGCCACAAACCATTAAAAATGAAGCGAGCAACATTTTCTAAGACCCATAAAACCTATTTTTAACCCACTGTGTGGTCTGCTCACCTTTGTGGCATTCTCCTTGACCGGGTTCTCTAAAACAAGCATGTGCCAGCCTCGTGGCCTCCAAGCCTTTCCAGCAGCAGCCCTGTTTCTGATGATCCAGTGTTCATGGTAGAGCCCTTGGTGGCATAGGGTGGGGGTGCCAGGCCCTTGGAGGAAAGCCACTGTGCCCATCCATGGTACCTTGTAGTGCAGACCCCCATTGTCCCTCTCACCTTGACTTCCTTCTTTCCTTTCTTTCTTGTTGTTTGTTAAGTGAGACAAGCAGCCATGTACCTACCTACTTCAGCCTCCCGAGTGGCTAGGACCACAGGCCCTCACCACCACATCCAGCTCCAGACACCTGATTTGTTTGTAAGGTTTCTAGCAGAAACTTGTTGAGCACTTGAGAAATAGGCTTAGTAAACCGAGAGGAGAGGAGCTAAGGAGAAAAGGGAGTTCGAAAGGAAGAACATGAGGAGGTGGTGTGGCAGTCCCTGTGTCTTTTATTAAGTGAGTGTTTATTAAGTAACTCTCAGTACCTGGCTGGCCTTAGCCTAGGCCTAGGGATTTGAAGGTAAATATGATACCCCTGGCCTCTCCCCAAGACTAGGAGCTAGAAGCGGCTTCCAGAAGGTGATCTGCTGGCTACGGGGCAGCAGTACATTCAAGCAGGGGCCAGGGAGCATGTCCCAGAGCTTGGGGCCTGCTGGAGAGCAAACTCCAAACAGGCAGGCTTCTCTAGGGAAGTAAGTGGAGGCCCAAGTCAGGTGGCACTACATTCTGGTGGCCAGAAGAGGCCAGGCATGTGTTTGCTTAAACAGCCTAAAAGGAAACAGAAATCTCATTTCCCCTTTCTAGAAAAGAGGGGACATTGGGCCTTCGATAGCTGCTCCTGGGTGTGTCCAGATCGCAGCTTCTTGCTAGATGAGTCACTGGCCAGGCGAGGGATGGGTGTTCTTTGTACCGTTGGCTCTTGTGAGCTGCAGATACTGGCAGGTCCAGGGCTGCTGCTTGAAAAGGAGAGGTGGGTGGGAGGGCACAGGGTGGACGTATGACTTCATGTTGCCAGCCATAGGAGAGGCTGGGTCCGAGCACTGGGACAAGAGAAAAAGGGCTTTGTGTGCAGCAGTTTCTGCTGCCAGAGCAAGTGTGGGTTTTGTGGCAGCTGCAGGCCTCCGTCCCTAATATAGGCAAAAGCTCCAAATCCTCCAGGCCTGACACCTGTTAGCTGGAGATCCCCTGAGCTGACCTTTCGTTGGGCTATCTCTCACGTGTGCCTCTTACCCTCACCTTTGATGGATCCTGTGAACCCAGAGTCCCTGTTGGACAAGAGTGCCTTCTTGGGGCTGCTGGAGTTTTGAGGAGCAGAGTATATTCAAGAGTCACTAGGGAAAGGGGTGAGGCTGACCTAGCCAAAAGGGACGGGGCGTTCCTCTGGGAAATGGCCACTGTTGGCAAAGCCCTGGCATGTGTTGGGGAACTGTGGATAAGTCCTGGGGAGGGCTGGCCTTTCCCCTGGGATGGGGGGAAATGAAACATGACCTGCTTAATGCTGCTGCAGCTGCTTCCTAACTTGCCTCTTTCTTCCTTTGACTTTTGGAGGAGTGGGGTGGAGGAGAAGCGATGGGGTCCCAGGTAGCCAGGCATTTCCCACTGACCCGTGTCCCCAGTCCTGCTTCCCAGCTCTGTGGCCTTGAGTCCATGTGGCCCACCGTGGCTAGCAGGATTCCTTTGTCTCCCTCCCTCCTCTCCCCCGGCTCCTCTCCCCATCCCCTTGGTGGCTGCAGCCCAGCCCTGGGGAGGCCCTGTGGAAGTGGAGTCCCTCCTGGTCCACCCTGGTGACCTGCTGCAGCTTCGCTGTCGGCTGCGGGACGATGTCCAGAGCATCAACTGGCTGCGGGACGGGGTGCAGCTCGTGGAAAGCAACCGTACCCGCATCACAGGGGAAGAGGTGGAGGTGCGGGACTCCATGCCCGCCGACTCTGGCCTCTACACCTGTGTGACCAGCAGTCCCTCCGGCAGCGACACCACCTACTTCTCCGTCAATGTCTCAGGTTGGTAGCCAAGCCCTCCTCCCCTCCCCTACCTACCCTCTGTCTCTTGCTGCTGGATCAGGGGAGGTGAGCCTCCTTCCCTGCCGTGATCCTCCCACTCTGCTTCAGAAACTGCTGCCCACTAACACTGCTCCCTGCCCGGCGTGCAGCTTAGCTATCTCAAGGGGAGACCTCTGGGGTGGACCCCAGGCCAGAGACCTGGGCTCCCAAGACCTGCCTCCAAGGGGACTGGTGATGCTCTTGGGGTGTCAGGACCTTGCCTTTTCCACCATAACCTGCCCAGATCTCGAGGATGCTGTGGAGCTCAGCCAGCTTCCATGCTGTTGCGGCCTTGCCATGTGGACGTGGTGCTCAGCTTAGCGGCCAGAGCCCTAGAGCATGTGGTGAGGTCCCCACTGTGGTGGGAAGTACTGGGGCACACCGCTACATCATGGGTGTGATGGAACCTGCTAGCTCCTGGGCAGCCAGGGAGTCTGTTACTGTCAGGATGCAACTTTGACAAAATTAGGATTCAAGGAGGTAGAGCTGGCATCATTTGTGTACTCCAGCATGTGGGCCTGGCGCCTCCTCCCGGGCATCATTTAGACTCAGAGCCGGTGGAGGGCCCTGCCATCTTTACTTCCTTCCAGGTCTCAGAGTGCCAGGAAGGACTGGCAAAAGCTGTGGCAGGAACCCTGCTGCTGACCGCCAGCGTGGCATCCTCATTAGGGAGCGGTGTGGGCAACTCTGAGCCTTGGCAGCTCTGCTAGGAAGTCCTGACTGTAGGCTGTTCCCATGGCTCTAGCCCTGTGTGGCTAGACCCACCTGGACCTCCTGGTGGTTGGCAACCCAAAGGAGGACACAGGCACCCTGGGGGCCACTCTGAGAGCCAGGATGGCCAGGTGGTACCATGAGTCGAACAGCCTCCAGGCACAGTGTGGCATCAGAGGAAGAGCTGGCCCTGCTGGCACTGCCCATTGTAAAGGCACCGGGCTGGGGCGGGGAGGGGATGCACTGGGGCACACACTTCTTAAACAATCTCTGTCCCCTTGAGAGACTGTCACTAAGGGAAGAGTGGGCCTGGCGTCCTTCTGGGGAGGGCCGCTGTGTTCATCCGTGACCGTGCTGGCCTTCGTGGGCTGACTGGTGCTGTGGGTGGGTGTGGCGGCAGCCTCGGGCCCGGGCGCGGTCCTCAGAGCCCCCCCCTCCTGCAGACGCGCTCCCCTCCTCGGAGGACGACGACGACGACGACTCCTCGTCTGAGGAGAAAGAGACAGACAGCACCAAACCAAACCGTACGCGTGAGGCACTTTCCTACCTACTGTCTGCGGGCCTGGGGGCTGGGCTTGGGGGAGCCAGGAGATGGGCTGAAGCCAGAGGACATGAGAGGCAGGGGGCCTGTGGGGTTCAGGGCGCCCCGCTGCCAGTGCTGTAGAGTCTGGGCGTTGCGCACAGACCTTGGCAGAGGGCCGGGCACTGCCCGTCCTGCCTGGGCCCTTGCTCTGGAGCCTGACCACCTCCGCCATCTTGTCTCTCTTGGCTTTTCCTGGGCAGCCGTAGCTCCATATTGGACGTCCCCAGAGAAGATGGAAAAGAAACTGCACGCGGTGCCCGCCGCCAAGACTGTGAAGTTCAAGTGTCCTTCTAGTGGGACACCCAATCCCACGCTGCGCTGGTTGAAGAATGGCAAAGAATTCAAACCTGACCACAGGATTGGAGGCTACAAGGTATACGTGTGTATACATATGACAGTTGGGGAAGTTAGCGTAAGAGGAAGGCAATAGGCTGAGATAGAAATTCCTCATTATATGCCTTTAATTTGTAGGGTTGGTTGTTGTTGTTGTTTTCATTTGTTTTGTTGTTTGAGTTTTCTTAGTACTGGGAAAAAGAGCCCAGCACCTTACACATGCTAAGCCAGTGCTCTACACTCAGCCCCAGCCCCAGCCCCAGCCCCAGCCCCAGCACCTTGTAATTGTTTTAAATAATGCTTTTTAACTATAATGATAATGTTTTAAAATTGTCAAATGCAAAGAAAAAGCTTAGAAATGAGCCTTTCTCTGTGTATATATGGCTTTTACATGATTGACCACATTGTACATACGATTTTTTGTTATTTGTTAATAACATGAATCATTGTTATTTTCAAGCACAAGTGTTTGAAAGATAGTTTTTCATGGCTACGTACAATTCCATTATAAATGTATCCCACAATTTAATGAATTATTTTTATTTTTGTACTTATTTTTTTGATACCGGGAATCAAACCCAGGGCTTTGTGCTTGCCGGGCAGACACTGTGCTGCCGAGCTGCATCCCCAGCCCTTGAATTAGTTTTTGATATTTAGGTATTTTCTAGTTTTTCACTAATGCAAATAATGTTCCAGCAAATATATTCGTCAGCATGTTTAAATGTGCTTCCTTAGGACAGATTTCTGGAAATGCAATTACTGGGTCAAAGGGTGTAAGCATTTTTTAAGCTTTTGGTGCATATTACCTAATTAATCTTCTTTTTATGATAGAGATGATAGGGATGGAAACCAGGGCCTTGTCCGTGCTAAGCACACGTTCTGTCACTGAGCTACCCCCCCGGCCCACACTTACTTTGTTTGTTTGTTTGTTTTGTTGAGACATGGTCTCCCCATGTAGTCCAGGCTGGCCTTGGAATACCTGATGCTCCTGCCTCAGCCTCCTAAATACTGGGATTATAGGCACGCACCACCGTGCCTGGCTCACAATTACTTTCTTAAAAGGAAAAATGATTGGATGTGGTAGTACACAACTATAATCTAAGCACTCTGGAGACTGAGACAGGAGATTGCTGTGAGCTCAAGGCCAGCCTGGGCTGCACAGTGAGCTCAACGCCAGCCTGAAACTACAGAGGGACACCCTGTCTCAGAAAACCAACAAGAAAAGAAAAATGAAGTTACCTTCCCACAGCGGAACATCGGAATGACAGGTTCACCAGGCCTTTGTTTTTGTTCTGTTTTTCTAATTTAGACCATTCATGTTAATAACCAACCTTCCTTTCCCCTTCTTTATTCTCTGATCATCCTCAGAGTCCCTGATTGTCTCTCTTCTTACCTAACTTCTCTCTCCGCCTCTCCCTCCTTTTCTCCCTCCTTCTCTCTCTCTGTCTCTGTCTCTGTGTCTGTGTCTCTCAACAGGGTCTCACTGTGTAGAGCAGGCTGACCTTGAACTCATTACGTAGCCAAAGCTGGCCTCAAACCCAAGGAGCAATCCTCCTGCTTCAGCCTCCAGAACACTGGGATTGCAGGCGTGTGCCTCCATGCCTGGCTGCTTTGTTGTTATTTCTGTATAAGAAAAACAGAAGCAATCTGAAAAAATAGAGAAATTTGCTTTGTTTTGTTGTGGGGATTAAACTCATGGCCTTTTACATGGTAAGAAAGTGTTCTAGTATTTAGCTATAGCTTTTTTTTTTTTTTTTAATTTTTAGAACAAGATCTGGCTAAGTTACCCAAGCTGGCCTAGAACATGTGATCTTCCTACCTCAGCTTTCTGAATAGTCCACCACCAGGGCAACCACTAAAAAAGTTTTAAGTTAATTCACCGAGCACTTTCTCTCTGTGTTACTGTACTTTAGATGGGGCAGACAGCGTTCCTGCTCATTAAAGATAGATGTTCTAGTGTAAGAAATCAAAAGCCTGGTGTGGTGGCACACACCTGTGATTCCAGCATTCTGGGAGGCTGAGGCAGCCTCATGGTGACTGGGAGCCTTGCCTGTGCAGTTTAGTGACTTAGCAAGACCCTGTCTCAAAAGGGGGGTGGGCTGGGGATATAGCTCAGTGTGGAGGCCCTGGGTTCTATCTCCAGTAGCACAAGAAAAAAAAAAAACTAAGATGGCAAATGGGCAGTGATCATAAAAAGCAGACTGGTCAGCGTGTAGCAGAGGTGACCAAGGGAGGCAAAACCAGATTGGGCTGGGGGATAGACCAGTTTGGAGACAAGATGTTAGGGGCAGCCAGGGCCGGAACTGTTACAAGCACAGGAGTGGAGTGGACAGAGGCCCAGAGTCCAGGGCCTCTGATGAGTTTGGGAGCATCAGAAGCATGTTTGTCCAGATCACAGCTGGCTTCGAATGCCAGGGTAAAGACATCCAAAGTCCATACCTCCATCTGTCGGTTAGCAGGACAGCCCCTTCTCGAGTGTAAATGCACTCAGAGTGAGGACCTGAGCTGGCCTGGCCTGCCTTGCGCTGCAGCTGGGTCCCAGCGCTGCCCTGGGTCCCTCCCTGCAGTCTCCTCCAGACCCCCACTGGAGCCATGGTCTGTGTCCCCACAGGTCCGTTATGCCACCTGGAGCATCATCATGGACTCAGTGGTGCCCTCTGACAAGGGCAACTACACATGCATCGTGGAGAATGAGTATGGAAGCATCAACCACACCTACCAGCTCGATGTTGTGGGTAAGTAGGCCGAGTGCAGGAGTGCGCTGGGAGGGGTGCTGAGGCGGGGCCAGCCCGGAGCCCAGGACCAAGGGAGGCCGTCAGAACAGCACTTGGCACTTGCTGGGTGTATTACCTGGAGCAGGTCACTTCCCGTCCTGGGCCTCAGCCTCACTTTTGTTTTTCATCTGTAAAATAGGAAGAGGGCCAGTCAGGAATACTGTTTTAAAACTGTGTGTCACCGTAAAACAAAGCGCTACTGCTAACCTTAAAAGAGCTGGCTGCTGCGGTGATGGTCAGAGACTGTTGCTTACCAAGGCTGGCAATATGCTGGGCTCCTGAAATGTGCTCCAGCACTTATGCGGTCTCTCATGAGACCAGCCAGGTGACACGAGAGCTCACACAGGGCACCCAGGTCCATGTCACAGGATATCCCAGGAGGCATGGGAGCTGCCACCGTGCCTGGCCCCTCTACAGGTTCTGCTTCGCATGCTCTGGAGATCAGAAGGTGCCATCTCCCGTGCACCACGCTGCCTCGGCTTTGATGATAGAGGCTGAGGAGACCAGCCCAGGAGTTCTAGGCTAAGGTCTGTGATCCCGTATTTCTGACAGGCTCCTAGGTGGCGCACCGTCGCTGCTCCTGGGCCATCCTTGGGGGAGCAGGAGTTTCAGGGGCTGATTTTAGACAAGAAGTAGGCTAGGCCAAAGTCTGGAGATGTGATTAAGCTATAGGCTCTCCGTGTAAGTGAGAGACTTACTATGCTTGTAAAGTAGATGCATTCATTCCTTTGGAGAGCAGGTTCCTAGCGGCTTGAGGCTGGAATCGTACAGGTTAGTGGGCCTCAGCAGAACAGTGCTGAGGGCATTGTCCAGCCCTAGAAAAGTGGGGGCTCCTCTCCTTAGGGTAACATCTTCTGTCAGCATCCCAGCCAGGACTTGCTCAGGCAAGGTCTGATGAGCCTGTTTTCTCCCTTCTTCCATAGAGCGGTCCCCTCACAGGCCTATCCTGCAGGCAGGGTTGCCTGCCAACAAGACAGTGGCCCTGGGCAGCAACGTGGAGTTCATGTGTAAGGTGTACAGTGACCCACAGCCCCACATCCAGTGGCTGAAACACATCGAGGTCAATGGGAGTAAGATCGGTCCGGACAACCTGCCTTATGTGCAGATCTTAAAGGTAATCTTGACCCCAGTCTTAATGGGCCGCTGTGCTGAGAAGGAGACTAGTACCTTCTAGGGGCTCAGGTTCCTGTGGTCAGGCCCACTGGCTGGGATCGGGACTCAGCCCGCACCTGTCAGGTGCACACCTCGTCTTGGTAGGGATCTGACCACATGCCCAGGACGAATGACGGGATAGGGGAGGGTGAGCTGGGCACGGCTGAGGAGTGGACCACAGGGTTCCTCGGGAACTCTGAGAGCGCCCTAGGACTTTGGGTCAGCTCCTCCAGGCAGGTGTTTGGACACCTGCTTACTCGCTGTCCCGGACCAAATGGCTTCCAGCAAGCAAGCAGTCCCGTCCCGGCCCTCCTTCTTTTCCAAGTGGTGACCTTTTGGCACCTGGGATAAGTAGCTGGGAAAGCAAATGCCACATATAAACCCTAAGCAGAGGGGTGATGGTATTTTCTTCCTTTTTCCTGTCGCTCCCAGATTCTCACTGTCCCCGAACGCTCCATTAATCCAGGGAAGGTAATAGCTAAGTCTCCAGTGGGTCTTGCAACAGGAAGTAACCAGAAGCTGGGAAAGTAGTTTACCCCCTCGTCCCACAGTCAGACCTCATCCTCCCTTGGCCCAGCAGGCGCAAAGATTTACTGGCTGTCCCTTCTCTTTGCCCCTGGTGCTAAAACAGCTGTGCAGGAAGAGGGCTGTGGCCTTGGGCCTTGGCCCCAGCTTCTAGACACAATCCCTGCCCCAGACTGATACAGAGAATTTGCTTTGGGGCAGTGATTTCTTTTTCTTTCTTTTTCTTTCTTTTTTACTATTTCAAACAAATGTTTTGGACTTTGGAATCCAGCTCGTTTTGCCCTGCTCCAAAGGGAAGATGGCACGTCTCAGTGTCCCCTTTGCCTCACCTCCCCGGGCCCACCTGCAAGTCACACGGGAGCAGAAAATGGCTGCATCCCAGTGTCTGCCCCACTGACTGGTGTGTCGTTGGTTTGTTCCAGCATTCGGGGATTAATAGCTCGGATGCGGAGGTGCTGACCCTGTTCAATGTGACAGAGGCCCAGAGCGGGGAGTATGTGTGTAAGGTTTCCAATTATATTGGTGAAGCTAACCAGTCTGCGTGGCTCACTGTCACCAGACCTGTGGCGAAAGGTAATGGCGAGACGGATGGGCCCTTGTGCTGGGAACTTGACTTAGGCCCCATACGGCAGGGGCAGGTGGGGAAACCAGCACCACTCCCCCATGATCCTCCTGTGTTTTTTGTGCCAGAGCCATGGAAAAATCCCTGGCCTGGGAGGCTGGTTTGGTTTGGTTCAGTCCTGTGTTGGTGTCTGCTGGTTCCCTCTATTCCTTCTGTGTGTCCCTTGGCTTGTGTGTGTGTGTGTGTGTGCCTGGATGCTGGGGCACGGGCCGGCAGTGTCAGGGACAAGACCTTAGACTGAAGGTTTGAGTGGTGGATGAGAAGAGGGACTGAACGTCCCTTTGAAGGCCAGGCCCTGCCGGCCCTGAGAGAGAGACAGACAGACAGACAGACACAGGCTGCAGTTCCCTCCCTTCCCTCCTGTGTGTGCCCTCTAAAACCAAACAGCTCCCGCCGCCAGACCTTATTTCTCCATGCCGCCCGCTGCGCATGCTTGGGTGGACAGGGATGGCAGCGTGGTGAAGGGTCGTAACCCGCCTTGTTCCTCAGGTCCGCCGGAGCTCCTCCAGGGCCTCACTCTCTTCCTCTAACAGGTCTCGCTGCCTGGTGGTTTTGTTTGTTCCTTGTTGCAAAGGAGACGCTGGGGAGAATTCTTCCTCTGGTTTTGTGTCCCCTTCTCTCACTCCACCCCTTTCTCTGGTCTCTTTGAGGTCTCATGTCCTGTGCTTGTCCATTTTGCTCCTGTTGTCTCTTTTAGACTGCCGGAGTTAATACCACCGACAAGGAGATGGAAGTGCTTCACTTAAGGAATGTCTCCTTTGAGGACGCGGGGGAGTATACATGCTTGGCTGGTAACTCTATCGGACTCTCCCATCACTCTGCATGGTTGACCGTTCTGGAAGGTACACACTGTGCTTCTCCTCTCGATGTCCTGCCCTCGCCATGGGCACGGGGGGAGCATGCATTGTGGGGCCAAGGAAGACCCACGCTGGGAGCAATGGACAGAGGGATGGCTCTTGCCTGCCGTGTACCCTTTAATGTCCAACCCAAGGGCTGAGTCCTCTCACCCCACTCAGAGGGTCCTGGTTTTGCAGGAACACAGAGGCCTCCCACAGGACCTGTTTCTGGCTCTCCTTTGGCCAAAGTGATGCATGCATAGGGTCTGGATTTACCTTGCACCTGGGCTCTCCTCCAAGCCAGGCTCCTTCCATCCTTGGGTCCAGCAGCTGTCACACCCACCTGATACCAAGGGTGTGCTAGGCGTGGTGGTGTACATCTGTAATCCCAGCATTTGGGAGGCTGAGGCAGGAGGATCGTTGCAAGTTCGAGGCCAGCCTGGGCTACATAAGTGAGCTCAAAACCAGCCTGAACTACGCAGTGAGACCCTGTCTCAAAAAGGCAAAAAAAAAAGAAAAAAACCAAGGGTCTGGATTACCTGGTCTTTTCTGGCTAGTCCTAAGGGCCACAGAATGGACCCCACTCCTGTTGGCCTGAGGGCTGGCCTGCCCTTCAGTCCTGTAGTCCTCTGTCACAACGCAGGCTGTGTGAACTCCAGCCGCTGTGAGGATGGTCTGTCCCGCAGCCACAGGAGGCCTGGGGGTGCCCGTTTACTTCTCGGCTGCCACAACCCTCCTGCCCCATGGAGGGGGTGTCTGCTGGGCCAGGGAGGAAGGAGCCCACAGCCTGCACAGGGTGGCGGGCTTGTGACTGCAGGGTGGTGCTGGTCAAGGCTACGTCTGAGTGTCTTGCATGTGGTGCCAGTACTGCTCTCTCCTGCGGCTGCAGACACTGCTCTCCTTTCTCCTCTTCCTCTTACCCGCTACTCTGCTTGTACGGCAGTCTCTCCATGCCCTGCTTGTGGCAAGAGAATCGTTCTGTTATCATTGTCCCTGTCTGTCCTGTCTGTACTCCCGGTGAGACATCTTTGTTTCTTAATATTGGGGAATGGAAAAAGCAGAACACTTTTCCCACCTCAGCTCTGCTGTGTCTTTGTCAAGTCTTGTTACCCCTCTGGGAGGGCCCGAGAGCCACCTACTCCGTGGCTGGTGCTGTGCTCAAAGGGGAGGGCTGGCCAGTCAGCAGGGCTCGGGGCATCTGCGAAGCTGGTGCTGTCCTTCTCCTGTCGAAGGGAAAGGGTCTCAGTGACGTGGCTTCTGTGGGGATGAGTGTGAATTCTGCATGGAAGGTTGGGGAAGAAGGAGATAATGACCCTCCACACACCTCCCATTTTCTTACATTTTAAAAGTCATTTAGGGCCCATAGAATTCTTAAGAATGGCAAAAAATATTTTTAATCTCAAGCAATCCAAATATCTTTGGAATTCAATCACTGTGGCTGTGGTTTGGCCAGGTACGTGTTTGACCTGACAGGTGGCACAGAAGTGAGATGGAACGTTTCACTGGGACACAGACTGGTGCCCCCTCTATTCCTCTGTCCTCATCCTAAGAATATTGTACACCAAGTGGGGCCTCCTCAGAAATATTCCATCTGTCCCCATGCAATAAGTTTGTGCCATGGTGGTGAGAAAAGGGCCCTGCTTCCACCGGAAGGCTAAGAAAGGTATCTCCTCAGCAGGGACTTGCAGTACCTAGTAGTGTCCTAGCAGTACTGTCCCACGCTGCAGGATGAGGGTGGGACATGCATGGCAAGATAGTCTAGTCCAGGGTTGGCAAACCTTTTAGAGCTGTCAGTGATAACAAACAGCCCACTGTGGCATGTGTGTCAGGTTCACCACCACCGGAGTCCAGCCTTTTGTGGGCTTCTGAGTCATTCAAGAAAATCTCAAAGGTCACAACACATCTGATCTCTGTGCCAGGGTCTGGTCCTTGCCAGGCCCTTGCTTGGGTCTTCTCCTCCCTTAAAGCCCTCAGGGCAGAGGAGACGAGTTTCTTACGGAGGGGGGGTCCCCGTGGACATGGTCCCCAGAACCTGCTAACACCCTGTTCACACTGTCCAGCCCTGGAGGAGAGACCAGCCGTGATGACCTCGCCCTTCTACCTGGAGATCATCATTTACTGCACAGGGGCCTTCCTCATCTCCTGCATGGTGGGTGCTGTCATTGTGTACAAGATGAAGAGTGGCACCAAGAAGAGTGATTTCCACAGCCAGATGGCTGTGCACAAGCTGGCCAAGAGCATCCCTCTGCGCAGACAGGTAACAGAAAGTAGATGGGGGATTTGCACGCTTGCTGCCACCTCCTCCCTGGGCCTCTGAGTATGCCCCCGGGTCCTCTGACACCTGCACTCTGCACTGTCTCTAGTCTGGTTTGGGCTTTGCTTTCCAACTTCTGGGGCAGGCCCAGGGGAACCCCTGCAGCAGGCTGGTCCTGCTGCTCTGGCCCACAAATTGCTGCACTTCCTGAGCCCCAGCTCCAAGTCTCCACTCCCTTCCTAGTGGGCTGGGAGAAAGTCCTGGTGGGACTGGGTGTGTAGCTGCTGTCCTGCATTCAGACCGTTCCCCAGGGCCGGCCAGAGGTGCCCGAGACAGGATAGGAAAGAGGATGAGAGTCAGTGCCTTCCCCCTCAGGAGAAGGTGCGGCTGTGTGAAGGGGTGAACTGCAAACAGAGCACAGTGCTGGCTCTGGTGGTTGCTGTGGGGCCAGGAGACTGCAACCTAAAGCAAGGTTTTCACAAAGAACTGGGACACAAATAGGGTTGTTAATTCTATGCTAAGCTATAAAGTGTTGAGCAGGAAGAGCTGTAAAGTCCAGAAAGGCTGATCAGCAGTGGAAATTAGAGCCAGAACTTGGTCCTTCTGACTTCCGCCAGTCTGTCTGGGGAAAGCACGTCAGATAAAACTCTGCCATGGTGAAAAGCCTCTCGGGGACTTGAAGGAGTCAGCCACCCCCACCCCAGCGTGTGCCTCCCTAGAAGGGTGACCCCACTCTTCCCTGCAGGTGTCAGCTGACTCCAGTGCATCCATGAACTCCGGGGTGCTTCTGGTCCGGCCCTCACGTCTCTCCTCCAGTGGGACCCCAATGCTAGCTGGGGTCTCTGAATACGAGCTTCCTGAGGACCCCCGATGGGAGCTACCTAGGGACAGGTACCACTCTTAGCGCCCAGCTTTATGAGGATTCCCCCGGGTGGTTCTGATGGCTGAAGTTGTGTGCACTGCTGCTTTTGGAGGTGCATGAAGCTCCTCCAGAAATACTGCTGTCCAATTTCTGCTCTTGGTTGGGCAAAATATAGAGAGGCAGCAATGGGGTCCTGTGAAGGTGTGAACTTTACCGGCTCCAACTTACAGCATTCTCCATTTCCCCCCAAGACTGGTCTTAGGCAAACCCCTGGGAGAGGGCTGCTTTGGGCAGGTGGTGCTGGCGGAAGCCATTGGGCTGGACAAGGACAAACCCAACCGCGTGACCAAAGTGGCTGTGAAGATGTTGAAGGGTAAGTAACACCCCCACCCTTACACAGCAGCCCTTCCCTCCTGCAGTCTGGGGGAGGAGGGGCCTTGTGCACCCAGGATCACTGCAGTCTCGCCTTGACGCTGGTGTCGCCCGGGCTGTGCTCCAGGGCCCCTTCTAGGCCCGTGACTATAGCCCCCCCTCCCGCATGGGCAGCAGTAGTTCCCAGTGGAGGGAAGGGGAAATGAAAGGGCACAGAGGGGCAAGGGCTGGAGAAAGGGCTTCCCGAGCTCGGCCCTCCGCCCTGCCGTCCTCCCGCCTCCTCGCTCTCAAAGTGTGCGAGCCCCACCCCTTTCTGGTTCGCATTGAAAGCTGATGCAACAGAGAAGGACCTGTCTGACCTGATCTCTGAGACGGAGATGATGAAGATGATTGGAAAGCACAAAAACATCATCAACCTGCTGGGGGCCTGCACGCAGGACGGTAGGCAGCAGCTGGCTGGCGCCCCTTGGGGCAGGTTGCGTGGGGTAGTGTGACAGGGACTCTTGGCCGCCCTGGGGAAGAGAATAGGAAGAGGGACAAGTTTAACCGTGGCAGACTGGCGTTCTGTGAGTGCTGATGTGGAAATACAGGTACCAAGCTTCACAGGCATTGTGGAAATACCAACAGGAAAGTGACAGTGCCTTGCACTGGGGCTCCCACAACCAACGTGGCTTGGGAATTTTCTGGACTGTGCAGGAAAGAATGTACCTAACTTTCGATGGTGGTAGAAAGACTCCCTGCTCCTCTTGAGAGGTGGAGGGAGGAAGAATAAGACCAGGGCTCATGCAAGTGGGGTGACATGGGGTAGATTTCCTCCAGGGAAACCGCACCCACTCACCTGCTGACCCTCCCTGTGCTCACAGGTCCTTTGTATGTCATTGTGGAATATGCCTCCAAGGGCAACCTGCGGGAGTACCTGCAGGCCCGGCGGCCCCCGGGGCTGGAATACTGCTACAACCCCAGCCACAACCCAGAGGAACAGCTCTCCTCCAAGGACCTGGTATCCTGTGCCTACCAGGTGGCCCGGGGCATGGAGTATCTCGCCTCCAAGAAGGTATGGAACCTAAGTCTCCCAGGTGAGGTCAGGGTGGAACTGAGCTTCCAGTACCCTAGCTGAAGACTTTTCATCCTGTAGGAGAGTTGCTTAAGATGTCTTAAGCTCCTGGGGACCTCAGACAGGAAAGCTGGTGCAGCCTAGCTGCAGTGGCCTTGGAGTCAGACTGAATTCTGTTTAGATCTGAGCTCTACCACTTTGCATGACCTCAGATAACTATTTCTTCAAATATAAAGTAACAACTGGTAAGGAGATAAGACAGTTGCATCTGTGCAAGTGTTACACAGATAGTTCTTGGTGCATAGAAGCAGGGGCTTTGCTTGAGCCCCAACCTAGTGTGGCTCTGCTGTGCCAAGGGGACAGAGCTCACAGCTGGCACCAGGCAGACTGAATATGGGCCTAATGGGTCAGCTTTTCGGTGAAAATCCAAAAGCTCAGAGCTGGGGGACCAGAAAAAGTGGCCTGTACAGAGGCTTTGCTAAGAGGTCCTGAAGCCTGGAGCTACAGGTATTCAGAGTAGAGGGGAGAGATTGTTGGGAGCACCCAGTGGTGTGGCTGCAGTGGGAGGTCACAGCTCCACCGTGGGCTACAGAATGTGGGTGGGGGCGCAAATCATGGTGGAGAAGCAGTGCGCCTTTCAGGGCCAACACCCCACCTGTGCCCGCTGCCTCTGCAGTGCATCCACCGAGACCTGGCCGCCAGGAACGTTCTGGTGACAGAGGACAATGTGATGAAGATTGCAGACTTCGGCCTGGCCCGAGACATTCATCACATCGACTACTATAAGAAGACAACCAATGTACGTGTCGCTGGGCTGTCCCCACGCAGGAGCCCCCTACCAGCCCTGCTGGGTAGATGCCCCCACAGTAGCCCAGCCAGATTCACATACACACACGCGCGCGCCATCTTGCCTGCATCCTGCTTGTCCTCTCACTGCCCTGAGATGTCCCTAATCTCCCCTTGCTGCTTGCAGGGCCGGCTGCCAGTAAAATGGATGGCACCTGAGGCGCTATTTGACCGGATTTACACCCACCAGAGTGATGTGTGAGTCTGAAATAAGGAATCACCAGGGATATGTGGGAGAGGGGGTTTCAGCTGGTCCCTGGATGGACGACCGTGCCCATCATGGAGGGAGGAACCAGAGGCAGCCTGAGCCTTCCCTAGCTGGCACTCCCCTTGGAGGGCTGAGGCAAGCAGGGGCAATGGGAGAGTGAGTGGCCTGGCTCTGCACCCTGAGGCACAGTTTCTGTGATTTGCAGATGGTCGTTTGGGGTCCTCCTGTGGGAAATCTTCACACTAGGTGGCTCCCCATATCCTGGGGTGCCTGTGGAGGAGCTTTTCAAGCTGCTGAAGGAGGGCCATCGCATGGACAAGCCCAGTAACTGCACCAATGAGCTGTAAGCCAGGGAATAAAGCTGAGGCTCTGAGCTGGGCCGGGGAGGAGAAGGCTGTGCATCCCGAGGAAGTGGCCTTCCCAGGCTGCCCTCCACACCACTGTGCTGTGTGCAGGTACATGATGATGCGGGACTGCTGGCATGCAGTGCCCTCTCAGAGACCCACCTTCAAGCAGCTGGTGGAAGACCTGGACCGCATTGTGGCCTTGACCTCCAACCAGGTAAGGATGCCTGGGCTGGACATCACATCTCACATGGAAACTTCTCGGTGAATATGGCCCAACAGCCCC
>PVLD010001936.1:80219-121728 GCA_004027595.1 Dinomys branickii
ATCCCATCATCAGCTGAACCCTTCGTCCATGCTCCCCGCCGGACTCACTGCCTGTCTCTGTGCCCCTTCCTGTTGGCAAGGGCCAGCCACCCATCAGGGCCTTCCTGTGTGGCCGCCTCCCCTCTGCTGGGTTCCCCTCTTCCTCCTCTGTACCTGCTTGTGAGAGAGGGGCGGAGAGATGGGCACCCGCCAGGGGCCACTTCCTTCCCCCAGTGTGGGGCCAAGGCTCCTCCCTGCCCTGACACTGCCTGGAGGACTGGGCGGGGAGACAGGCAGGCACTGGGCAGAGCTTCCTGAGATTCCTGGTACTGGTTCCGTGATTCACCTTAGCCGTCAGCCCCTTGCATTCTGGTGGCAGGTGCCTTGTCCTCAGGGCTACTAGAGTAGGAGGTCACTGTTTCAGGCCTCAATTGAAGGTGAACTCTGCTCCAGATGGATGGTGCCAGTGGCTTCTTAATTCCGATACTAATTTGCTTTGCTGACCAAATACCTGGTACCAGAGAATGGTGGGGCAAAGACTGGGAACAGCAAGGTGGCCCTGGGGCCCAGCCCTGAACTGGGGGCTTTGTACATAGCTATGAAGAAAACACAAAGTGTATAAATCTGAGTATATATTTACATGTCTTTTTAAAAGGGTCGTTACCAGAGATTTACCCATTGGGTAAGATGCTCCTGGTGGCTTGGAGGCATCAGTTGCTATATATTAAAAACAAAGAAAAAAGGAAAAAAAAAGGAAAATGTTTTTAAAAAGGTCATATATTTTTTGCTACTTTTGCTGTTTTATTTTTTTAAATTATGTTCTAAACCTATTTTCAGTTTAGGTCCCTCAATAAAAATTGCTGCTGCTTCATTTTTATATGGGCTGTGTGAAAAGGGAGCAGACTTGCCCTGGAGAGGAGGGAGGCGAGGCCCGCGGGCCGTCTGTCCAGCAGGCACTGCTCATTCCCCTAGTTTTCCTGTCATCTGTCCCCTAGGTCACGCACCCTGACCTCCGCGACAAACCTCCTACCTCTCTGAAGCTTTTGGGAGGAAAGGAAAAGACGACATCCGCATCATGGGCAGGAACCTCCTGTCTGCGCCCCAGAGTGCTGGGCAGAGAGCCAAAGCCCAGCAACCCTGACCACAAACTATTTCCACAGAGGGACGGAGGGAGGGGCCCTGGGGTAGCCAAGCAGGAACGCTCAAGTGCCAAGGAGAGGCCTGCACTCAGTCCCAGATGTGTCTGCCCTCTGCCTGTGGGTGAGGTGTGGCCTGTGGCGAGTGACAGAGGGCAAATTTGTCGCCTAAGGCTAGCTCTGCATTTAGGTCCCCAGCTTCATCTTTCTCCCATCCTAATTTGTTCATTACCCTCCCCCAAACCATTCTTCCTGCCTCTGCAGGTCCAGGCTGTGCTTCATGGGTCTGTCACAGATCTTGGCTTCCTATAAGTTCTTCCTGCACAAACTCCACCCCAGAGCTGTTTTTGTTTTTTCGCTGCTTGGAAACTTCCGCCATCTGCTGGCGTCACTGTCTTCACCAAGTGGATTCTGTCTTCTTGGCACCTTATTGTTCAACCTACTCAGCCTCTGTCCTCACAGCTTCCTTTCTGCTGGTTACAGACAGCCCCACGTGCTTTCATTTCTGTAGAAAAGTGGGATTGCTGCTTTACATTTTCCTTTCTGAGCTGATAGTTTTTGGCAGCTGCAGTGCTGATCACTATTGTAAAATTCTGCTTTTGTTTCTCTCTGAATATGCAACTGTCAACATATTACCATTTCTGTTTGTGTTTAAAGAAGGTAAATTTGGTGAACAGAGCCAGGAAATGAATTTTATCTCTTAAAATCATTGCTTTGAGACCATCCAGTAGTGTCTTTCCTTGTGAAACAGCAGTGGTCATTTTGCCTTGGCCCTGCTTTGGTGTGTGCAGATGGCTGGAGGGTCTATGAAGGACTTCATATGCGTTCGAGAGCGGTGCAAGGTGCTGCTACTATCGCGGTGATGTTGCTGCTGTTACTACTCAAATCACCCACAGATTTCCCCAGAGACTGAGCTGGCTGTCAAATAAAAGATAGTAAAATTGACCTAAGAGAAAATGAAATGGCTATTTTACTTAGATGACCAGATAAGGTCTCTTGGGAAAAGGAGTCCAGTTTACCTAATGAAGACTTTGTGCTGTCAAAGCCCTGAATGTGTCTGGCTTCCTCAGGGTTAAAAGATTAGGTCCTGGGACCACTACAGCACTAATCAATACTGCCTGTCCTAATTGCCAGGGCCTGGAGATCATCAGTCCCTGGGTACTCCTAATGTAATATATTGATCTCAGGTAAGTAAGATTGAACATGAGATGCAGCAAGAAATCTCAATGGTAATGAAGTCACATTGTTTGTATCAGGAACCACTGGGTGGAGCCAGTGAGTTAAAAAAAATCTATCGGTATTAAAATTCAATCTGCGTTAAAGTACTACCTGACCTTAAATGTGAGCGCACTACTGGTGAGTGGGAAGTTTTTAGCTTAGGTTTAGCATTATAGAGCACTGCTTTACTGGCCTACCCCTCCCCAGACTGGGGATTGAACCAGGGCCTCCCACATGCTAAGGGAAGTGTCCTGCCACTGAGTTACAGCCCCTTGCCTCACCCATATGACCTTTAATGATTAAAGTACAGAACTAGACACGGTGCCATATGCGTGTAACCCTAGCACTTGGGAGGCTGAGGCACGACTGTTGGAAGTTAAGGCCAGCCTGGGCTAGGTGGGAGACCCCGCCTTAAGGGAAAAAGAAATTTCCAAGGCACAAGTAGAGCCTTTATGTGTGTCTGTCTCTCACACAGCCCAGGATTCTTTCTGTATGAGAGACAGGCTAAGTGTAACGTCACTGCAGTTTGTACTGGCGTATCCAAGCCAGGGTTATTAGCAGCTGGTAGAGCTAAGGCATCTACAGGGAAGGCAGAGTAGGGAGAGGAAGGAGAAAGCTTTGAAGCAAAAAAAGCTTGGCCTCCCATTCTCTCAGACCATGAGAGACAGGAAGAGGCAGGACCAGCCAGGGCTGGATGTTAAGGCTCCGTCTGGGTCGTTCTTTCTTGGTTGCACTTAACAGTAGTCAGAACCGTCTTTACAGCTCTGCCTCCCAGATGAGTGTCTTGGCACCCAGATGTAGTTTTATGATCATGCTACCAACCAGAGGTTCAGCTGTCTCTTGACTCCAGAAGGGCTAGTGCTAGCTGGTGCTGGCTTGTAAGGGCCATGGCCCTGCACTGGTCATGGTGGTAGCCAGAAATAAGCCTTGGTGGGAGTATTCATAACTGGGATCTGCAGATACTATAAATCAGCTATTTTTCCTCGGTTGATTGCTAACCATTTACCAAAGCACAACTAGCTGGGTTTCATCTTGGGGTTAGAACTAATAAACTCCAACAGCTAAGCACCTAAAGTGACAAGAACAAAAAAAAACATCCATGACTCCTACGGTAAACTACTGTCATCACAATGGGAAGAGAGCTCTCCCAGTGTGCCTAGATGTTGGCAAAAACAGGCAAAGGCCAACTGGGGACAAAAGTGACCAGGGCCCCTTGGCCTAACCATTCCCCTAGGGGAGGCCAGAAAGAATTATAGGACAGTTCCACAGTACATACACATCATTCAGCCAAAGACAGGACTAGACCAGTTAATTAGCCAATACCAATCATCTAACACCTGAAAGGTGGACTGACTAACCCATCATTTTAAAGCTGGAATTTTATCATGAGTCACCCAAAGTGGCCAATGGCAGGTCTATGAAATACTGCATCTGCTGAGTAGGGCTTTGTCCCCATGGAAGGGCCAGTTGAGGCTTGTTCTCTCATGGAGAGGCCTGAGTGTTTATAGTGAATGGTCTGGCTGTGAAGTGCCTGTGACATTTCTCACCTAGGTGGTTCCAGGCAGAGCAGGTCCTGGGTTTGCTTTACCTCTCAGAGCAAGGGAAGAAAGCTCAGGTGGATGCAACCTGTCCAGCTGTCACAGTGTTCTTGTTGAGAACACTGCAGAAATACCTGAACAGGGTACTTGTTCCCAGGGAGCGTAGGGATTCTTTCAGACTGTACCACCCTATGACTAACAGTCTTTGTGAAAGACAACCTAACAAAAAATCACATCCAGCACAAACAAATGGTTAAGCCTTACACCCTTAATTATGTTTCCTAGCAAAATGGTGGCTAATGAAAGCCTTACGTGCTGGAACAGTGGCCCCCTCCTGGATTCACGGCCCCAGAGGGGAAAATGCAGGAGCATCTGTGTAGCAGCCAGGCCTCTGTGACTGCTGCTCTGTTCAATTTCCCATTTCCTCTTCTAAGCCACTTTCCCTTCCTGGGAAGTATATCCATCCCACCCAGGGTGCTATTTCTGGGCCACTTCCCCTACTGATAAGTCATTCTGAAAAAAGCTAGCCATGTGCTCAGAAGATGGCTTTTGGGAGCCTGCAAGTTCCAACTCCTGGGATTCCACACCACCAGCCACAAAAGTGTCAAGGGTGCTGAGCAGATCCCATTATGCAATAACCAGAACCTAACTGAAGAGGCACACAAAGAGGAAGCTGTTCAGAGATGACACAGTGGGTCGGCTCTGATGAGGTTTAGTGGAATGAATGCCACAGGAAACAAACTGCGGTGGCATTTCTCTAGAAGGGTGGCATTTCTCTAGAAGGCTTGAAGGTGATGTCACAGCAGACATCACCAGGACCTTACAAGGCCTCAGGGTTGCTCCCAGGACTAAATGGCTGATCCCGTATGTAACGCGGAGACGGAGCTGGATGACCTTCACAGGTGCCACTGCCAAACACAGGTGGAAACTGCAGCACGCTCCACCCGAGCAGTCCCTAGGCTCCTTCTGAACTTGCCTTGCTGCTCTGGGATGTCTCCTGGGATTTGGCCTGGAGGACCTAGTCAAAACATGGACTTTAGTTAGGCATTGACTTTAGTCAGACATAAGAGTTCTTCAACAGTCCCTTGCTTTCTTAGTAACAGCTCTCAAAGTCAAATCTGAGTTTGATTTACCTTGGTAATAAAAATAAAGCCTGGCATCAGTCACTGTGTGCTCACCCCATCTGGGTGTCACAGACTTCTACCAGCAGCATTGGCCGGCCACAGCCACTTCACAAGTTTAGACTTTCTGTGACCTCTCTGCTGTTTACTTGTGTCATGCTTTCTGCCCTTCCCCCACATTCATTCACCCAAATGAGAAAAGTGGACAGATAAGTAATTTCTTATTTACATGCACTGCTCTTGCTATTTAAATTGCTTTCCTGTTAGTATTTCCTGACATCAGAAGCCTGTGTGAAATATACAACATATGGAAACTATTTCCATCTGGTGCATGAGAAAATAAGGGTCTGCCTGTATGCTAATTAGCTTATAGACAGACTTAACATGTTTAGGTCTGGTCCACCATTTCATTGGTTGGTAATTATTTTTTCCACTTTTGGAAAATGGTGGTAAAAAATGCAGTGGTTATAAGATGACTAAATTCCACCCAATAACTTCCTGTTTGGATGACAGGAAGAATTAATGTGCTGTTTTGCAATATTGTAATTCTAGTCTCACTGCCGTTGGAGATAACTCAAGGAAAAGGTCTTTTGTTTTTTAAATACTTACTGCTTCTTTAGAAGAAGTGATGGGTAAGATCACGAGATAGGTGTTGGTGGCGACTTCGGTGATGATGATGGTCCTGGTGGCAACTGCATCAACTCTTCATCCTTAAACATCAGAACTGAGAGTTGCGTTACTGATTTCAAATAAAAGGTACATTAGATCCACTACCAAGGCTATTGGGAGCTTGTAACTATTTCATATGCTGGCACAAGGTTCACAAGGCAAAATCTAGAGCCTACTAACATGTAGCCAAATAATTGAACTTTTTTTTTCTTTTTCGCTGCTGAAAATTGAACCCAAAACCTCACATTTGCTAGGCAAGGGCTCTATCACTGAGCTACACCCCAACCCCAAATGTTCAGCACACATTTATTCATTTTTAGTTTTCTGAGACAGGGTCCCACTGTGTAGTCTAAGCTGGCCTTGAGCTCATTATGTAGCCCAGGCTGGCCTTAAACTCCTAGCAGTCCTGCCTCAGCTGGTATTACAGGCATATGGCAGCAAATGTTCAACTTTTAAACAGTACAATATTCTTTTAATACTACTGTATTGGAATTTGGTTTTCTCAATGTATCATTATTTATAGAAAAGTTAACATCATTTTCTTTATTTTGAAGTGTAGTAGAAAGGAACTGTCTAACCTTAGTTCCCTTCAGTTGAGGTGCAGAATCTACCATGTTCTCTTTAGATGCAGGGGAAGAAGGGGATCCAATAGGAATGTCTGTTTTCAGAGCCTAGGGAGAGAAGCAGTTTGCAGAAGCATGAGCTTTCTGCTCTTCCCCAAACTCAGAAGCTCCTTTACAGTAGTTAGTGCCTTTCAGCACGATTTGCTTTCCACCAGATTCCTGACTTCTCTGACTACACTTTGCATGAGTAACATATGAAATATGTCCCCCCCAAATATGCCCCTGAAATAGCAACTTAAGGGTTATTTCTCTGAGTTTTGACCATGCTACAAAAGCTGCACTCTAGAGTCTAGTACGTAAGATCTAGTCCTCAGCAAGCCACTGACTTGTCTAATCTCAGTCTCAAAAGAAAGAAGTTGCTATTTCTCAATTACTCACCAATTTCTAATAGTGACATACCTTGTGGACACTATACTAGTGTCCACTGCCCACTCCTGTGTGTGGTTGGTACCGTACTGGTGAATGTGCCTAACTGAATGCTAGGTACTGCTTCACAGGGGTGCTTCGGGAGCTGGGGTATAGTCTGTTGGCGACGTACAGGCTTGGCATGCGCAAGGCCCTGGGTAACCAGCACAAGGAAAACGAAGGAGGTAGTAGAGCAGACGACAGATTAGATTAGGGAGCCGGGGTAGGATAGTCAGTTATCTCTAAGAATTACATAAATTGACTTGGGAAAAAGTCACTGCTCTTTGGAAATGTTTGTTACTACTACAGGAAAGGGACTATATATGCAGTGGTGGCAAATCTATGGCATGAAAAGTTCTAAAAGGTTCACCATCACTGGACTGTAGTATATTCAACTGATGTCTCTATTCTTCTTACTGTCTTTTTTTATTTTGTTTTGTCGAAACAAGGTCTCACTGTGTATTCCAGGCTGTCCTTGAACTCACTATGTAGCCCAGGTTGAATTAGAACTCAGAGATCCTCCTGCCTCACCTTCCCAAGGGCTGAGATCAGGGTCATGCCTCACCATGCCCACGCAGCACCATGTCTCAATTCTTTAACAGCCCAGCATGCCACCACTTCCTGTTTTGAATGTATAAAGAATAGTAATGTAAGAACAAAGAAGAAAAGAATGATCAGTATGATTCTGAGGAGCTTGTCCCTTTGTCCTCCCTTACCCTGCATCTGGATAAAGAGTTGGTGCCCATTTAGAGTAACTGTGAGGGGCCGGGGATGTAGCTCAGTGGCATAAGCGCCTGCCTGGTAAGCGCAAGGTCCTAAGTTCGATTCCCAGTACCAAAAAAAAAAAAAAATAACCGAGAACCCAGATTTCGTTCTGAGACAGTGCTCCTCCAGTATTTCCTTGCGTGTTCCCAGGGGTCTAAAAATCCCCAAACCAGATTCTTGTCTGGAAATACATAGAGAGGAAGCAAGACAGTGTTTCCTGGAGTAGATTTTTCATGCTAGCTAGCCTTCAGATGATCCTTGACTTGTCTTTGTGGTCAAGAATATAGCTGAGATTGAAGATGACCTGTTCTCAGCAGAGTCCTGAGGCTCTGCTGCTGGCCCAAGCATACAGCAGCCTCCTTTCTCACTCACAAGGCTGGAAGGCAGACATGAAGCTAAGAGGAGAGAAGCGAGGCCCTTTCCGAGGGGACAGTAAGACACTCTCAGGCTTGCCCCAGCCTGGGTGGCTGCTTCAGTAAAATAGCAGCAGGAAAAATGTGGCTGAGTTAAAGGCAAAGTTATTAAGGAAACAGGTTGAACGGAGACAGAAGGTTACATCCTGGGCTAGTCATTCTTTGCTTTGAAACTAAGAGGAAGGCAGGTGTGGCGGTGCACCCCTGTAATCCCAGAACTTGGGTAGCTGAGGCAGGAGGATCCTTGGGCGTTCAAGGCCAGCTTGGGCTACAAAGTGAGCTCAAGGCCAGCCTGAACTGCATAGTGAGACCCTGTCTCAAAACGACAAAGACAAAAACAAAAAAACACACCTAACAGGAATTTGGGTAAGTGAGACATGAAAGAATAGGAACCATTTGATTCAAATGGACAAAGCAGTCAGGACAGGGAGAAGTCGCTAATGAAGAAGGCTAGGTAGAGAAAGAACCAAAGATACTCCAAGCAGAAGTTTCTGCTACAGGCTTGAGTGAAACAGTCACAGCTTCAGGGCTGCCAGTGATCTCAGTGGCCTTCTGGAGGAGGGAGATTAAAAGTAGCACTCTGCTGCCGAATCTGTTTTGTCTTTTTGAGACAGGGTCTCACTATGCAGTTCAGGCTGGCCATGAGCTCACTTTATAGCCCAGGCTGGTCTCAAACTCTCAATGATCCTCCTGCCTCAGCCTCCCACGTGCTGGGATGCTGATGAATCTTAAAAGGATGTTAAAGCTGGTTGGCACAAATTCCAAAAGAAACATGTACTCGTATCACAAAAGGAAGTTTGACGTTGGTGGAGAGGCCTCAACAGTGACAAATCTGGAGATTGAACCATTACTCACCTCGCCATGGTGTGGTATCTCAATCGGCTTTGGCTTCACGTCTATCAAGTAGAAGGTGCGAGACAGCAGCAGCAGAGATGGGGGCACGTTCTCCTGCAGGCGCAGGTCCAGCCACTGAGGAGCAGGGAGTCACAGATGGTCACCCTGCAAGCAACATGCGGTTGCTCTTCCCATCTCATGCCAGCACTCATGGGGGAAGACAGTGCCATTCTCCTGACTTCTGCACCCATCCAAGTACTGGCAGCCTCCCTTACCACCACCAGGGAGGAAGTGCTCCAGTAAGCTCCCAGCCCAACTGGGATCAAAGTAGCTAAATACCACATCTCTTAAGAATTAGAAGCTGGGCATGGAGGCATGCACCTGTAATCCCAGCACTTAGGAGGCTGAAGCAGGAGAGTCCCAGGTATGAAACCAGCCTGGGCACAGCAAGACCCTGTCTCAAAAAAACAAAACAAAATAAACCCACAAATAAATAACCATTACAGGGGCTGGGGATATAGCTCAATGGAATAAGTGCCTGACTGGCAAGCACAAGGTCCTAAATTCAACCCCTGGTACTGCAAAAAAATAAATAAACATTACAATGACGATAAACTATAGGTGTAATTTGGGGGGTTTTTTGTTTATTTGTTTGGTTTTGAGACAGAGTTTCACTATGCAGTTCAGGCTGGCCTTGAACTGACTATGTAGCCCAGGCCGGCCTTAAACTCATGGCAATCCTGCTGCTTCAGCCCCCCAAGTGCTGGGATTACAGGCATGAGCCATCACACCCAGGTAGATATAAGTTTTTTAACTATCAAACTGGCCACACTTTCCCAGGACCTGGGGTTGAATCCTAGGCCTCACACAAGCATTCTACCACTAAACTATGTTCTTGGCTGTGTTTTTTTCTGTTTGTTTGTTTGTTTATTTTTTTGAGATGGTCTCACAAGCTGCCCATGCTGGCCTTCAACTTGCTATCCTGCCCCAGCTTCCCAAGTAGGTAAGACTGCAGGTATCTGTTGTCATACCCAGCTTGCCTGCTTGAATTTTTGAGACAGGGCCTCGCTGTGTAGCCAGGCTGACCTAAACTCACTATGTAGCTTAGGCCGGCCTCACACTTGCAGTGTTCCTCCTCCCTCAGCCTCCCAAGTGCTTGGATTGCCAACATGCACCACCACACCCAGCCTGACCAAGTCTTTTTTTTTCTTTTAATATTTTTAGATCAATCATATATGATCAAAATACAACTCAAAGGTAAACACAATGTAGTCAATAAAAACAAGTCCTCCTTCTGTCCCTATTCTGTAGCCATTCTCTTCCCTACGTAATCTTTCTGAGCTATCCTGTGCACATACAAATTTATATTTTTTATCCTTACACAAAGGATGACATACATACTGTTCAGTTCTTTGCTTTTTCCACTGAAACATCTTAGATATTGTCATCTCAGTAGATGTGGCATTTCTTAAACATTCTTACAGGAATTTCACTGTGTGGAAACACAATTTGATGGTTCTCCTTCTAAAGAGCTTGTGGCTGTCTCCAACCTTTTGCTATTATAAATGGATAATACTGTACATATGTCATTTTGACTTGCACAAGGAATATTGGGCATAGTGGCCTACACCTATAATCATAGCTACTTAGGAAGCTGAGGCAGGAGGATTGCAAGTTCAACACCAGTCTGGGCAACTTGGTGAAACCCTGTCTCAAAATTTTAAAAAAGGCTAGGGATGTAGCTCAGTAGTAGAACATTTGCCTAGCATGTGTGAGCAGGAAAAGAAAAAACGAACAGGAAACCCAAGATCGGAAGCATGAGGGAGTCTGGCACGTGACCAGTGCACTGCTGGCATTGCAGATGGAGGGCCCAAGAGGAGGTGGCCTCTGGTGCTGAGCGGCCTGGGGCTGGAAGCTGCAAGAAAACAAGGACTTCAGTCCTATAGCTGAACTAGGCTCAGCTAACCAAGTGAATTAGCTTAGAAGTGAATTATTCCTCACAGCCGCCAGAGAGGAACACAGCCTGCACTTCTCACTGTGGGACCGTGAGCTAGTAAATGAGTGTTGCTTTAAGCCACGAGGTTAGCAGTTTGTAATAACAGCTATAGGAAACTAACGCAAGCCAGGCGCAGTGGTGCATGCCCACAGTCCCAGCACTCTCGGAGGCTGAGACAGGAGAACTGCAAGTTTGAGCCCAGACTGTCACAAAAGGCAAGGGAGCAGCTCAATGCAAAGTCTCTGGGTTCAATTCCCAGGACCAAAAAGAGAAAAGAAAAAGCAAACTAATACAGTGACATATCCCAATCAAAATGCAAAGTAAATCTATCTTCTTCAGTGTCCCACGGCTCAATGAAATAAGGTAAATTAGGTAAGATGTTTTGCTTGCAACATGGTTTGGACCTTAAACATCTCCCGAAGGTCTGTGTGCTACAGGCTTGATAGTAATCCGTTAGGAGGCAGCACCTAGCAGGAGGACATGAAGTCACTGGGGTATGTCTTTGAAGTTGGGACATGGGGCCCGCCTCTTCCTCTGTCTTTGCTTCCAGCCACCATGGTAGAAGAGGCCTTCTTTGCCATGCATTTCTGCCCTGATATACTGTGCTGCCACAGGCCCACAGCATCAGAGCCAAGCAACCACAGACTGAAACCTCTGAAAAACCACAAGCCCATGGTGGTATGCCCTTGTAATCCCAGCACTCAGGAGGCTGAGGCAGGAGGATCATTTCGAGTTTGAGGGCAGTCTGGGCTACAAAGTGAGTTCTAGACCAGCCTGAACTGCATAGTGAGACCCTGTCTCAAAAAGACCAAAACCAAACAAACAAAACCCCACAAACCCAAATAAATGTGGTTCTCCTAAGCATTTTGTCACAGCAACAGAAAGCTGCCCAACACACTTGAGAAGCAGAGTGAAAAATGAGGTCCTCAAATCACCAAAAAGAGTTGTGCAGGGGACCTGCTGTGGCTGCCTTGCCTCCACGAGCTGCTGCTGCAGTTGTTCCCCAGTGAGACCCAGCGACCTCATGCCTCGCGCTCTACAGGCAGCTTGCAGTTCTGACACACTCAAATCTTTCACCCCTTCTTTGGCGATTATCTGCAATATAAGGAAGATATCCAACCTTTTGGTTCTAATTTTGCCCAATCCCTACATTCCAACAACTGAGCAGAAGCTCAGAATCTGTTGCTTGGACACTCTATCTGCAGACTGTTGCACAGGCCTGGACCCTAAAATACAAGGTGACTTTGGAAGGTGACAGTTGAGATGAGGGGAATCCTGTTAACAGACATTAATAGTAGAGATAGTTAGATCGCTGCCAACATTTTATTGACAAAGTATTTCCCCTCTTGATTTGCATTTTGCCTGGGTGTCACATCTCTTCCCTTGCATAGTGCAGCATCTTTACAATTCACTAAAAGATCTTCACCTGAAAAGCTTTCAGGGTAGAATTTGTTGCGTGTCCCCGTGCTGATTTTCCTCCATTGTCCCCACCTCCACATCAGGCAAGAATGGCCCCCTCTGGTCCCCAAAACTCCCTCCATAAATTACATACTGTAGTTTCTGCTTGGTGTGACCCACAGCTATTGCTCTCCTGGGACCTGTACTGTTTATGCCAAAGTTCTGAAAGCAAAATCTGAAACCTAACTGAGGCCAATGGAATCATGCTTTCTCGGTGCTGGGAGGCCTGTTCCCTCAGGTAGAATGCTGTATAACAGCTGGTTTAAATTGAAGAAAGATCCTTCCCATTTTTTAAAGGAGTCTAATTAGTGGTTATAGTCCAAATGGTGCTGTCTATAATATATGTGGGCGCTATTTTTTCCCCAGCATGATGCTTTGCCAGACTCTTCTGACCAGGCCAACTCACACAAAAGAACATTTACTTTGGCGCCAGCTCTATGGTAGGGGAGCAAAGGCGTTGGTAGAGCTTTGCCAGGAACCCACTGAGCTGCTACTTCTTTCCCAGCAAGTCCTACCTGCCTTAGATTACTCCTCACCGAGATATCCAAAGCACTAACTGTTATGATGGCCTTCTCAAAAAAAATCGTTCCCAGAATAGACAATTCCTAAAATGAGTAAGCAAGATGCAGGTGATCTGCTGCTGATTGTTTAAACCACTCATTTTGCCAGAATTGGCCCCTGAGTGGACCCAACAGAGAACACTGCTCTTCATGACAAAAGCACCCCTCACAGGGCCTTGGGACTCCCCAGGTGCAATGGCTAAACTCTTACTCTATCGTCTGCTTTTATAAACTTCAGGGTCATCAGGAGCTGAAAGCGAAGCAAATTGTTGGTTCCAAAGGTTTGCAATTCTAGCAGTTTGCAAAGGGCAACGAGCTGAGGCCGTTCTAGGTGTTCCAGGGCCAGTTGGTCCTCGAAGAGTTTGGAAAAGCAAACGATCTCTTTTGTGCTGGGCCTGTGGCCTGTCTGGACCTAGGCAAGGAGACAAAGAGGCTAATTAAAGTATGTTGCCTACTTCCCACAACCTTTCCACAAGACTATTAGAAAGAAATGTCAGGGCAGCTACAGCCTCTATTTGGGGTCTGGAAATGTAGTTGAAAGAAGAGTAAAGAAGTCTGGGGCTGAGGATATATCTTAGTGGCACAAGTGCCTGCCTGGCAAGTACAAGGTCCTGAGTTTGATTCTGGGTACCAAAAGAAAAAAAAATCTGAAATTAAACTAAACCATTGGAAAAATCAGAAGTAGTTCAAAAGCCTGACTATTCTTTTCAAGAATTTACCATTCTCTTCAACACAATGGGGTTTTTTGAGAAAGGGTCTCAGAGTTCAGTCTGGCCTTGAACTCACTATGTTGTCCAGGATTGTCTTAATCTCTTTTTGTTTGCTCTTTTTGAGACAGGGTCTCGCTATGCTGTTTAGGCTGGCCTTGAGCTCACTTTGTAGCCCAGGCTGGTCTTGAACTGGCAACGATCCTCTTGCCTCAGCCTCACCAGTGCTAGGATTATAGACATGCACTACCACACCCAGCTAACACAATGACTGTTTTAAGGTAGCCTCTTCTGCAGACTACTATGTTTAAAATGTTAAATATTTAAATATAATAAATATATGATTTTGGTTTTTGCAATTTCAAAGATTGTGAGCAATCTGGAAGATCCACGGAGACATGCACTTATCATAAAATTCCAGGCCAGAAGTCATTTGGTACAATGTAAAAAAGACAGATACCTGTTTTACATAGGACGAGAGCTGTGTAGAGGCCTCTCCCAGCTTGGCTCTGTTCCTCTTGGCCATTTCTGTAATTGTTTCTTGAAGAAATTTTGCCAGTTCCAACTTTGCGGCCATTTTTTCTCTGCTTTTCTTCCTTAGTAGTAGAAAGGAAAAGTTAATTCTTTATGGCTGTAACTGGATAAAGATAGGAGAAATAATTGTTACCTTGTTATTGCTCATCTCTATAACATGTACTATATTGTTTTCAGATTTGAGTGGGTTTGTGAGAAACAAAGGAAACATAAAATAGACTCTATTTGAAATGCATTTTCTAATCGGAATTTATTTCTCATTAATATAATGATCATAAGCATGGGCTAGATCAAAAACATCACCGGAATGAGAGGCTTTTTCATTATTTTGAAAGATCTGTCAACCTCATACAAATCATCTAGGCTGCTACTTGAACAAATCCCTGCTCTAAGTAGCCCTGCATTTTGTTTAACAGAGTGAGTAGGAAATCTGCTGGGAATGTGGCTCTGGGTGGAGTGTTTCCTTAGCATGCATGAAGTTCTGCATGGTTCAATCCCCAGTTCTGGGTTCAATCCCCAGCACTATTAAGTAGGAAATGAACTCTATGCTAAAGTAGCTGTGAGTTTAAGCAGAAAACAGAATTAAATACAGAAATTTAAATGATATAATAGGTATAAAAAAGCATTACACAGAAGAGAATTAAATGTTCACTCTCAAGAGTGACCAGTATTTCTTACTCCTTGTTCAACATCAAAAATGGAGTGTGGTGGCATTTCTAAAACAACCACAGTCAGGACACAGGGGGTAGACAGAAACAGGAATCTATTGGTCTATTTTTTAAGCTGTCTTCTCCTGCCATTGACCCCCCCACCCCCGCCTTCTACTCCCAACTCCAAGCACAAAGGGCAGATCAGCAGTGCTGGACTGTGTCATGCTCTTTCATTGTTTTTTTTTTTTTTTTTGGGGTGGTACTGGGGATTGAACTCAAGACCCTGCGCTTGCTAGGCAGGCGTTTATTCCACTGAGCTATATCCCCAGCTCCTGTCATGCTCTTTCATGTCATTATGCCATTCCAAGTGTTACTCTTTTTATCCACAGCACTTTTTATAGATTGGCAAAATTCCATTCACTCTACATAGATCATAAGCCTAACTATAAAATGTAAAACTATATAACTCCTAGAAGAAAACAGGAAAAAAGGGAAGGTGACCTTGGGTTTGACAACAGGCTTTTAGCTACAACACCAAAAGCACAAGGACAAGAGGGAAAAGAGTTGCCGAGTTGGGTTTCACTGCAAGTGCTTCCTCTGTGAAAGACTCTTTAATGAACGAACAGATAAGGCATAAACTAGGAGAAATATTTGTAAAGTATATCTCATAGAAGACTTGTACCCAAAATATTTAAAAAATCCTCAAAACAACAATAAAACAAACCACTCAACTGAAGAAATCTGAACAGATACCTTCCCAAAGAAAACATACAATGGCAAATAAGCACATAAAAAGATGCTCAGCATTATATACCATCTGGGAACTGCAAATTAAAACAAGGCCATACCAGGAAATACCTATTAGAGTGGCTAAACTGTGAAACACTGGCAACATTAACTGCTGGGGAGGGTGTGGAATAAGAGGAAGGCACTCACTGCTGGTGAGAATGAAGAGAGACAGAGCCACTTTGGAAGACTTTAGCGCTTTCTTTCTTTTTATGATCTAGCATCGCACTTCTTACTATTTACTCATCGAGGTAAAAATAGTCATTCATTCAAAAAGATACCTGTCCATATAAATGTTTAGAGCAGATTTACTCACACTGTAATTGTTAAAACTCCTATTCAATATAGTTCTGGAAACATTTGCCAGAGCAATTAGACAAGAGAGAGAGAGAAATAAAAGCAATAAGGATAGGAAAGGAAGAAGTTAAATTACCATTATTTGTAGATGACATGACACTCTACAGAGAAGACCCCAAAAACTCCACCAAAGGACTTCTACAATTCATAAGCAAATTCAATGGCTGGATACAAAATCAACACTCAAAAATCAATAGCATTCTTGTACACAAACAACAAACTCATTGAGAGAGAAACTAGGGAAATAATACGCTTCACAATAGCATCCAAAAAAATAAGATGCTTAGGAATCAATCTAACAAAGGAAGTAAAAGATTTACACAATGAAAATTACAGTACTCTGAAAAAGGAGATTGAAGAGGGTATCAGAAAATGGAAAGACATCCCTTGTTCATGGAGAGGGAGAACCAACATTGTGAAAATGGTCATACTCCCAAAACTGTTACACAGATTTAATGTAATCCCAATAAAAGAACCATTAGCATACCTCACAGGTCTAGAAAAAACATTCCTAAAATTCATTTGGAACCAGAAAAGATCTAGAATAGCAAAGGCAATCATGGGCAACAATAGCAAGGCAGGAGGCATCACAATCTCTGATTTGAAACTATTCTACAAAGCTACTGTCATAAAATCAGCATGGAACTGGCAAAAAAAAAATACAGACCTGAGGATGAGTGGAACAGGTTAGAAGATGCAGACACATCTAAAAATACACTCAGCTAGGGCCAGGGATATAGCTCAGTGGCACAAGCGCCTGCCTGGTAAGTGCGAGGTCCTCAGTTCGATTGCTGATACCAAAAAAAAAACAAACACTCAGCCACCTTATCTTTTACAAAGGGGCCAAACATGTTCACAGGAGGAAAGATAGCCTCTTTAATAAATGGTGCTGAAAAAACTGGCTTTCCACATGCTGATGACTAAAACTAGAACCATGTCTATCACCATGCACTAAACTGAAGTCAGAAATCATCAAAGATCTCAATATTAAATCAGAAACACTAAATCTCCTGAAAGAGAAAGCATGTAGAAATATCAAAGACATAGGCACAGGAGGAGTTCATGAACAAAACCAAATTGCATGGAAAATACTTCAAAGAATCATCTGGGACCATCTTATTGAAAAATGTTTACACTTCAAAAGAAGTCACCAACAGAGTTGAAAGAAAACCCATAGATTAGGAAAAAATTTTAGCTGGCTATCTATCAGACAAAGAACTTCTATCTAGAACATATAAAGAACTAAAAGCCAGGCGTGGTGGTGCACACCTGTAATCCCAGCACTTGAGGGGCTGAGACAGGAGGATCATTGCAAGTTCAAGGCCAGCCTGGCCTACAAAGTGAGTTCAAGACCAGCATGAACTGCATAAGGAGACCCTGTCTCAAAAGGACCCCCTCCTCAAAAAAAAAGAACTGAAAAATATCAGGTCCTCCAAATTCAAAGACTCAATCCAAAAATGGGCATCTGAGATGAATATACACTTCTCAGATGAAGAAATACAAATGGCAAATAAATACATGAAAAAGTGTTCAACATCATTGGTCATTCGAGAAATGCAAATTAAAACAACATTGAGATTCCATCTCATCCCAGAAAGAATGGCTACCCTCAAGAAATCAACCAATAACAAATGCTGGAGGTGCTGTGGGACAAAAGGAACACTTTCCACTGTTGGTAGGAGTGCAGCTTTGTATCACCACTATGGAAATCAGTGTGGAGATTCCTCAAAAAATTAGGATTTGAGGTCCCATTCAACCTAGCTATCCCCTTTCTGAGTATCTTTCCAAAAGAATTAAAAACATGATACCACAGTGATATATGTGCACCCATGTTTATAGCAGCACAATTTGTAATAGTAAATCTTGGAAAGAACCCAAATGCCCATTAACCAAGGAATGGATAAAAAAGATGTGGCTTTTTATACAGTTCAATACTGTAGTACTCAGCTATAAAGATGGATAAGCTCAAGGCTTTTATAGGTAAATGGATGTAACTAGAGACCATACTCATAAGTGAAATAAATCAGACTCACATATGTAAACACTGTATTGTCTCCCCAGTATAAGAAATTGTAAGAGTAAATAAGATCTAAAATGTACAATAGGGAAAGAAACTGCTCAAAAGGTAAGAACTGGGATGGGGGAAAGAAGAAAAGAAGGAAGGGAAAAGAAAAAAAATATATATGCATAAACCAGCTAAGACAATTATACTACTAATTTCTATTAGTTCATTGAAAGGAACAGTTTGTGCTTATACTGTTTGATCAATTTTGCATGACTGTATCTTGTAATCTGAGCAATTACTTTGAAGATAAGAATATGCAATATAATAACCATTGTTAATTTCCTATTATCTTGTTTTGAAATTATGTATCATTGTTTTTATTTTTTTCTTTTCTTTAAAAAAACAAACAACTTGGCCGAGTGTAGTGGTGCACGCTTACAATCCCAGCACTCGGGAGGCTAAGGCAGGAGGATCGTTGTGAGTTCAAGACCAGCCTGGGCTACAAAGTGAGTTTAAGGTCAGCCTGAACTACATAGTGAGACCCTGTCACAAAAGAAAGAAAAAAAAAACAAAACTTGGAAGTACCCAGGCACAGTGGTGCATGCCTGGTAATCCTAGCACTTGGGAGGCTGAGGCAGGTAGATGTTGCAAGTTCGAAGTCAGCCTGGGCTACCAAATGAGTTTAAGGCCAGCCTGAACTGCATAGTGAGACCCTGTCTCAAAAAGACAAAAAACAACAAAACAAAACCCTTAGAAGTAACCAAGATGCCATACATTCAGTGGATGATGGGTAGATAAACTGTGGTACATCCAGACAATGGAACTTATCCTTGGCCTTGTTGCGTTCCCTTGCTGGTTCCCCAAGATCACAAACATGATTAGCAGTCCTGGAGTCCACGTCCACACAATTCTAGTGACACTTCCTTGTTTTCTGGCCTGCGTTCAAGCTCTGGGTGGGGTCTGCCCCCAGGAGCCTCCACCCAGACTGACTGGCAAGATGCAGAGTCCGCCTGCACAGTGAGCCCCGCCTCTCGCCTGCTTCCAGACCACTGTCTGGCCTTGAGACTCCTGAGGCAGATAGTGACGTCATACATTACAAACCCACGTCTCTGAGCCACAAAGAAGGAACCCAACTGTCATGGGTAAGCTGATAATAATGTATCAGTATTGGTTCTTCAGCGATAATGTATATATATTATACACACACACACACACACACACACATATATATACATACATATATATATATATACACACTGATGCAAGATGTTAATCACAGGGGAAATCAGGTGTGGGAGGTAGGAATGGTATACAGGAACTCTATTTTCTGCCTCATTTTCTGTGATTTTAAAATTGGACTAAAAAGAATGTCTATTAACATTTTTTAAAAAATTAAAAATTCTGCATACCTTTTTGGATTCACTTTCAAAAGTTGATGGCAACATATTTGGGAAGAGTTTCAGAAATACTGGTATCAAGAATTCCATGAAGGGTACGATTATGAATATCATGAATGGAACCAAACGGAAGAAATCAACACAGGTTCTCAACAGCTGAAGAATTAAATACACAAACAATATTTAATTATTTCAAGACATGCAAAAAAAATGCCTGCCTTGGTTCTTACAGTGTCATAAACTCAAAAGGGGTTTGTAAAATGAAAAGGTGGGGCTTTTCTCTTCACCATGACTCTGAAATGTTATTTATGGGGTATCTCCAAGGAACTCTATGATAGTCAAAATATATTGGCGTCTCTTAGGTTCCATTCAAATGAGACTCTCTACTTAAATAACAGAGTATGAGACCGTCTCACCTATGGTGCCCAGGTTGGTCTCAAATTCCTGCGCTCACCTGATTGTGTAGCTTCAGCCTCCCTATATCTATATTGCTGGGGACTATGGTACGTGCCATTGTGCTTGGCTTTAAAAATTGTTTTTGTTTGTTTGTTTGGTTGGTGTTTTGAGACAGGGTTTTACTACCCAATTTACATTTGAACTCACTTTGTAGCCCAGACTGGCCTCAAACTCAGTGATCCTCTTGCCTCAGGCTCCCAAGTGCTGGGATTACAGGCATGCAACAAACACCATGCCTGACTGAAAGTTGTTTTTTAAAAAACACATATGTGCTTAATATACTAACCACTTTGTATTTCTGACACACATTAAACCTGACGTCTCTCGACTTCTTGGGGATATTTTAAAAATATAATTGCTGGACATGGTGGCACATGCCTACTATAATCCCAGCACTCAGGAGGCTAAGGCAGGAGGATCATCACATGATCAAGGCCAGTATAGGCTACATAGTGAGTTGAAGCCCAGCTTGGACTACATAGCTTGGACTACACTACCATTCTATAGGTAATAGCAATTGCTCTTGAGGGTCTAGGTATTGCTCTGCATAGAGCTCTTACCAAGCATGAACAAGGCCCAGGTTCATCCTCAGCACTATACAAAATAAAAAAACAGAAAATGCTCTGAGCCTTACCAGTAGTTACCATTCCTACTTTCGGGCAGCAGACTACTGAGGATCAAATCCAGGGCCTTGAGCATACTAGGAAGGCTACATTTTATTTTATTATTTTGTCAGTCCTGGGGATTGAACAGAGGGACTTGTGGATGGTAAGCGAGCACTCTACCCCTGAGCTGTTTCCCCAGCTCTTTGTTTTTATTTTGAGGCAGGGCCTTCCTAAATATCCCAGGCTGGCCTCCACTTTGCAATCCTCCTGCCTCAGCCCCTGGAATAGCTAGATACGTGCCACCACTGATGGTTTTTAAGATGAACTTGAAGTTTAAATCTTAGTTCCCAGATTTATTTTTATTTATCTACTTACTTTGAGATAAGGTCTCCCAACTTAGTCCAGGCAGGCCTTAAATTCTCTATGTAACCCAGGCTGCCCTTGAACTCAGTCTTTCTACCTCTGCCTCTCAAGTGCTGGGATTATAGGCAGAAGCCACCACATCCAACTTCCCAGAAAGTGCATTTTAATTTCAGTTTCTTTCTCAGATATGATTTTTACCTACCCTTCGCCTCTCCCTCCTGGTCAGCACCTGTCCATGCAGCAGCCTCCAAAGCATTCTGGCAGCAACTTTGGTGTCATTCCAAAGTAAGTAGAATCCATTGGAATAATATTTAAGTTCATCCACAATTTTTTGTCTGTAAGATTGCTTTTCTTCTTTAATCTTCATCCCAGTGTCTTCTGTGGGCTGAGGGCTTGTTGCCTTGGGTTTTTCTGGAGTTTGTTCTGGCAGAGGTTCCCCGGAGCCTTGCCGTAACCAGGAAGCTGATGTGTGTAGCTTTTGCTCGAGGCTAGTTCGGACTCGAGGTGCTGCCAGTCCCACCTGACCAGGGTAAGGGTGCTTCTTGTCTCTGTAGTGCTTCCCATGCATCCTGTTCAAGTGAGGGTCTGGCAGGTGAAGAAGTGCAAGCGATGGGGGAGGGGAAGGGCTGCCAGGCCGGGCCAAAGGGCTGGGGAGCCTGAGGTAAAGAGCAAAGTCCTCAGAGTCAAACGTGTACTATTACAAACTTCAAAATGAAGAAATAGAGACTATCTGTTTTACAGAAAAGCATGGTTTTTAGACTATGCCCAGATAATGTTCATTAGAACAAATATATATATAAATATATAGATATACATTTTTGGGGGGTGGTGTTGGGGATTGAACTCAGGGCCTTACACGTGCTAAGCATATGCTATAACCACTGAACTACACCCAATCCCAAATATAACTATTTACCCAACTGAAAAAAATGTGTAAAATGTTATTATGTTAATTCTTTTCTTCCTTTTTTTTTTTTGAGACATGGTCTCACTATGTAATCCAGCCTGCCCTCAAACTTGTGGTGATCCTCCTGCCTCAGCCTCCCAAGCACTAGGTTTATAAGCATGTACCACTATGCCCAGCATACATTAATTCTGCATAATAACATAGAATAAAGTGCTACATTAGAAGTCAGATATTCTCCAGCTGTTAATTTTTTTCCAGTTGTTCATTTTAAAACCTAGCAAACATTTTTCTGCTACAAATTACAGTATTAAGTCTGTTATGATAAAACAGGTGGAAGACTTGCTTATAGCCACTCCACTGGTTAAATGAATGTTTTAATAGAACATTTCATTCCCTGTGGAGATTAACCAATCATTCAATACTGCTTTGTCTACACAGTGTCTATAGACTCTCTCACATAAGAAGAGCCAGCGTAGGGTGGGTGTGGTGGCGCACGCCTGTAATCTCAGGACTGGGGAGGCTGAAGCAGGAAGACCACTGTAAGTTTGAGGCCAGCTAGGGCAACATAGTGAGTTAAAAGCCCAGGCTGCACTGCATAGGGAGATCCTGTCCAAAAAAATAAAACAAAACAAACAAACAATAAAAATCAAATGAGAAGAGCTTGCAGCCAAAATATCCTTCCACTTAAATTCCTTAAGTGGAAGGAATAAGAACTAAGCATCCTAGCTAAGGAGCTCTACATTCTAGCACTGCAATAGTCCATAACCTTCATTTAAACTGATATATTAAATTTCAAATAAAAATTATCTCTTTTTTTTAATTTTTATTCTTTTTGCAGTACTGGGGATTGAACTCAGGACCCTGCGCTTGCTAGGCAAGCGCTTATTCCACTGAGCTATATCCCCAGCCCTTCAAATAAAAATTAAAAACCCAAGCTGGGCATGGTGGCACACATCTATGATCCCAGCACTCAAGAGGCTGAGGCAGGAGGATTGTTGAGCATTTGAGACCAGCCTGGGCTACAAAGTGAGTTCAAGACCAGCCTGAACTGCATAGTGAGACCCTGTCTCGAAAAGACAAAAAAAAAAAAAAAAATCCAGGCAAAAAAAGTTACTGGCAAAAAGATTTATTTTGGAAAAAAAGATGTTTGGTTTTTCCATTCTTAATCCTATTTTTAAAGCATCCTAAGATTAAAAACATTCTTTGGCCCAAACAGAGAATGTACAATGAATCTGGCATAGTAAGTCCTCAGTGAATAGTCTTCCAAATAAACAAATAGGTGATACTAGATTTAATGGGACAGGAGTACGCCCCAGGACTGGCTTGCTCTCTAGCCATTTTACTACTTTTTCTTCTAAGGGCCTCACGTGACCTTCATCAGTTACATAGATATCGCTCTAAAGCCATTAAATCTTTTATCCTATCTGTATCATACATCTAGAAAATGACTCAGCCTGAATTCTGAAGCATACAGGAAATTTTAGGTAATATTAAATACATTCAAATGTTAACTTCCTAAGAACCAACACAGTTAAAACCAGCAAAGTTTTAAGCAGGTTCTAGGGCAGTTCCCGATGCTTACCTTGTGCGGGCTATTGCCAAGACTGAATTACAACTGTAGAAGGCCATATTTATTTTTGTCTTAACTAATCAACAAAGAGACCTAGGCAAAAGAAGTAAGCAATTTAGTATTTAAAAAAAAAGTCAGTTAAGAGATCAGGATTTAACTACTGCACAGGTAGAAAATTTGCACATTCAAAGTGTACAATATCATTAAAATTTATTTTCAACAATCATAAATAATATTTTCTTACCTCTGGATTTGAGAACGGTACTTGGAGATTCCAATGCATAGAAATGATCTGTAAGATAATGATGTTCATGACCATAACATGGGGTCCAAAGACATTTTTATTTCTAGTTCACAGTATCTAGTAATCTAATTTGAATGGTTGCCCAGTATTTAGGAGGATGAGAAAGACACTCCTATCTGTATCCTAAAAGTATAGGTAGAAAGTAAATATCTTGGATTGGTTTTCAGTTAACTTTTCCATACTTGGCCAAGCTACACACAAATCCTAAAGCCTGAAAGTACTCACTGATCTCGTTATGGAGCAATAAAAACATACATGGCACCTACTAATGGTTCGAGTACAGGTAAGAGAGTTTCCAGAACTAGCAACTCTCCAGAGCCCCAGCCAAGGTTACTGATTTATTATTTAATTATTTGACTTGTTTGGTTTTTTTTTTTTTTTTTTTTGCTAAGATCTCTCTATGTCCTTTAGGTTGGTCTTGAACTCACTGTGTCGCCCAGGCTTACCTGGAACTCAAAGGGATCCTCCTGTCTCAACTCCCCAAGGGCTGGGATTACAGGCCTGCGCTAGCACACTCATCTCTGTACCTTTAAATATGCTTAATCAAACCCCGAGTAGCGGCACAGGTCTATAAATCCCAGCACTGTGGGAGGCTGAGGCTGGAGAATGACAACTGGGCCTAGGCAAATCAGCGATTTGACAAGGCCCTATGTGAAAAATAAGACAAACTAAATTAAAAAGGGCTGAGGACTTAAACTCAGTGCAAAGGTTCAATCCCTGGCGCTTTTCAGCTGGGGGCAGCAAGGAGCCTTAGAGCCACGTCTCGTGGCTCACGGGAGCACCAGGTGCCTCCTGGCTGGCAACCTCCGCCACTGAGCTAAGCTTCTGCAGAGGGCGCGGCGCGGCGCGGCGCGGCGCGGCGCTACGCTGGGGGAGATCCGACCTGCGCGGCGGCGACCTTGCTCCAGGCGGGTCACCTCTGCGGGCGGCTCGTCACCACGCTGGTGCCTACAGTGCCCTCGCTCCTCGGCCAGCGCGCGTGGGATGGGATGGACCGCTGTGGCGGGCTCCAAGGGTTTTGTTGGGGAGGAGAGTGGGGTGTGGGACGGTAACAGGCACGATGACCTTAAACTGGGTGATCCCGGGTGTTGGAAATGATGATGAGCAGGGGTGCGGAGGACGCGGAAGGAAAATTCGGAAGCGAAGTGCGGGAGGAGGGGGAATGGAAACTGCGCTTCCAAACTGAGGGGCCGGGCGACCGGTGAATCGAGAACTGAGGCGAGCGCGGTGGGAACTCGAAGCCGCCAGGGTAACGCGAAGCCGAGGGAATGATCCCGGAGACAACGACGCAGGAGAGTGGCCCAGCCCGCAACAGCAGAGGACACCGCCTCCCCAGAACGGCCGCCGCGGGCCTCGCACTTCCTTCCCAATTCCTCTCGCGCCCACTAGCCAGATGGGCGAGAGGCCAACCCTCTGCGGAGCCACTTCTCGTCCTCCTCGCGTGATGTCATTGAGTGATGACCCCGCCAGCCAATGAGCTCTCAAAATCTTCGCAGGGCGGGCGTCGTTCAGTATGACAGCCCGTGAGGCTGCAAGGTCTCCTTCCCACCCGCGGAAAACTAGTACGGTGAATTTATTTTGAGCGTCGGTGCTGGAGGATCCAAGTCCAGCCTCTAGCTTGCTGTCAGTACACTGTTAGTCTGTGGTTAACTCCCTGGGAAACCCTTGAGTGAAAGCTGGTTAAAGAGCCTCTTACTTTAGCGTAATACTTCTGATAGTCATCATGGAAACCATCTTGGAATCACGAATGACATCACTTTGATGTAGTTGCACTCCGCTTCCCCCACTCTGAAACGTCTAGGGAGACCCAAAGGGGTAGGAGATTGAAGGAGTAGCTGAAAGGACGGGAGTAGAAAAGAAAGTGTTCCTTTTCCTTCTCCAGAGCCCGAGGTTGGAATGCCATGAAATCTTCATGTGGAAATTACACTAAGGAAATGTGCTTTATAAATGTTCTCTTAACATGTGTCGTGTATTATCAGTAGTTGGTGTGGAAATCTCAACATTTAAATTGTGTATTAGGGTAGCTGTCGAGTGACTTGATAGCGCTGCAGAAGTAACCCAGGTGCTTAGCCACCTGGGCAATGACACTAAGCTGGGCTTGTCTCCCTGGTGCAAAGCCTGAGTCTTCATTTGGGGACACTACAGTTCCTAGGATGGGCAACTGAGCCATCTTGGGAAAGTGAAAAATCTAGAAATATTATTGTTCCTCAGTTATTACTTTCCCTCCACTTTATTTGGTTCTTTTAAAGGAAGATGAAGCCGGGCATGGTGGCGTATGCCTGTAATCCTAGCGCTCAGAAGGCTGAGGCAGGAGGATCGTTTCGAGTTCGAGTTCGAGACCACTTTGGGCTACAAAATGACCAGCCTGAATAGCATAGCGAGACCCTGACTCAAAAAGACAAAAAATAAATAAATGAAGATGAAAATGTTAGTGGTTGTAGCACCAGACAGCACAAGGAATTGCTTTCTCTCGGAAGAGCCCTCTTCACATGTGAGCCAGCCACAGAGTTTATTCATCTGTGCAGCATATTTGTAAGAATAGAAGATGGCGGGCATTCAGTTTGAGTGAGAAATCCAAACCGCTTTCCGTCCACAACGCATTTTTCAGGTAATAATCAAGGGAGTCAACTGCGTAAACTAGGCAGGCAAAACTTTTCAGTTTGGCCACTAGAGGTCCCTTGATACATGTCTAAGGCCCAGCTTCCCAGGGACACTCTATGCTACTAAATGAAAAATCTACAAGGTTTCCTCTTTACCTTTTCTCTTGTGAAAATGCCTGGCAAATTTTTGAGCTTTAAAAGATATATGTAAAAATAAAATTTAAGTATAATTTTAATATTTATTTTATAAGTGAACCGTTGCATTACCATATGCAAGTACTTTTTCTGAAAAAGATCATTAAAAGGATGTCAAAATACTTTCAGGTCACTGGCAGACATTTTATATCAGGAAATATTTTTATTCATGCATTGTATTCACTTACAACTGGGCACAGAGAAAATCATTAAGTATTCATAGACCAAATGAATGACTCCATGCCCAGTAGTTGAAAGATGAGCTAGATTTCCTCCCATGGCCATGGGTCAGCAATACCAGTTTTCAAAGGGAAGGGTTAAGAAGCCTTAGTAAAAGCCAAGTGTTCATAAGCAATGCCTTTTCCTGTAGTCAGGCTTAGTGATTTCTTCGACTTTCAGGATAAGTGACTTGATATAAAGAGTTGTATATAATCTGCAGAAGGGACCCACCCTCCCATTTTCTTCTCCGTAACTGAAAATTCTGTTAGGTGAACTGCTTGCTCATTTTCTACGGCAAGGAGTAAGTATGTTCCCAACTTTAGAAGATGCCAGATACCGAAATTAATTCTATGTTAGATGCTAGATGTAAATTATTCTTAGTGCCCATTTCCTTAGATAATGCTCTAGATAAAAAATTAACAGCATTTTCTAATGTTTTGCAAGAATATAGCTCAGTAGCATAAGTGCCTACCTGGCAAGCATAAGGTCCCAAGTTTGATACTTGGTACCCCCCAAGAAGCAAGCTAAAATAAAACCCCAGGGGGCAATTTACTAGAAAATCCAGGTGGTAAGACAAGGTAGCAGTTTATCAACATATCAAGGTTCCAGGAGGTAGAACATAGGACGAAAGTTGAAAGAACCATAGGAAAAAATATTTTTTAATGTCTTTATTGGTCTTTTGGAGACAGGGTTTTCTATGTAGATCAGGCTGGCCTCAAGGAAGTTTTTTTTTTTTGGCGGTACTGGGGTTTGAACTCAGGACCTTGTGCTTGCCAGGCAAGCACTTATTCCACTGAGCTATATCCCCAGCCCTATTATTTCTTTAGGAAGTTTTTTTTTTTTTTTTTTTTTGGCGAAGGCTGGCCTCAAACTCCTGGCACTTCTGCCTTAGCCTCCCAAGTGCTTGGACTATAGGCACCACCATATCCATAAAAATAAAGTTAATTTAACCCCTCTTTGCAGGAGACAGAGCCAAACTAGGCTCAGGTAGCCTCATCTACCTGTCTACCGTGTTTTATTTTTGTGCCATCTTTTAAAAAGACATACTTACAATAAAAATGTGCTTTCAATGTATCTTTAACTTTTGGTACTCCATAGAGCATGTTTAAAAATAGTGTAAGAGCAGGTGAGGCAGTGGAGCCTATCTTATAGTCCTACCTACCAAAAGACTGATGCAGGTGGATCACTTGAGCCCCAGGAATTAAAAGAGCAGCCTGCACAAGACAGCGAGATGAGACTGCTTCTCAAGACAAGCACGTAAAACTAAATAAGTTTGTTAATATTAATGGAAACCGTTCATTTTCAATATCACCCTTAGGATTTGTTTTTTGATGTGCTGGGGCAGCACATTTTTCCGTATTTGCGATTTAAATTCTCTATTTAACTGGGCTAACATTCAGGTATGTTGGAGAGTGACAAATTGCAGGACAGCCCCAAGCGGCATTAGCTACACAGCTGGACTTGCTATGTATTCCAGGCTGACCTTGAACCTACTATGTAGCCCAGGCAAGTGAACTGAGATTTTCCTAACTCAGCTTCCTGGGTGCTGGGATTACAAGTGTGCATCACATAGAGCTTCATCTTTAGGTGTTTTTTTTTTTTTTTTTTCTGGTACTGGGGATCGAACTCAGGACCCTGCACTTGCCAGGCAAGCGCTTATTCCACTGAGCTATATCCCCAGCCCTCATCTTTAGTATTAAAGGGTTTTGTTAACAAACTAATACATAACTCGTGCCTATTAAAATAACATCACAAATCCAAGCCCAATCTAGGCAATTTAGTGATTTAGCAAAATCCTATAAAAAAAAAAAAAAGGCTGGGGCTGTAGCTCAAGTGTGAAAACCCCGGATTCAAACTCCAGTACGGAAAAAACAACTCATCTATTGTAACAATCTTCAAATTTCTTGAGTGATATTTTAAGATAAAGCTATCAGGGATTTCTTGTAATAGTATCGAACAGACCAAGCACTGTCTATGATGTCTAGTAGTGATATGATTTTGAATTCTCAGAACAGAGAGCAAAGCACGCATCGGTTTCCTCTTGTGTCTCCTGCCTACTTCCTTTGTACGTTCACGTCTGTGCCACAACTCTGTCATTATCTCCAGGCCCCAGGAAATACCAACATCTGCACGCCCCCGCAATACTCTTTTACCGTGGCCCTCGCCCGGAACCTTCCACTGCTTTCTCTCCATTTCCCAGAACGTGGGGGATGGAGGCTTGAAGTGCGGCCTCCCAAAGCCCTTCCTCTCCTTGGGCGCGCATGGAGGACAGACGACCCACTCCCCTCACCGCGAAGGTCTGGCGGGAGCAGCCCGGCGGCACGTGATGGCGCGAGCTCGGCCCGGCGGCCCTGGAGGCGGCTGGGACGACGTGCTCAGCGCTACCCACAAGCCCTCGGGCTGAGGACCGAGTGGGAAGCGAGCGCGGCCGGGCCCGCTCGGCGTGGGAGGCGCCGCCCGGCCTCCCAGTTGGTGCGCGGACCCCGGGGCTCTCTAGCACTCACACCCCGGCGGCTGTCCCCACGCCCGGCCCAGGCGTGAGCCCCGAGTTGCCACCCGGGGTCCAGGCGCAGACCGCTGGACGGGCGCCTTTTCTGACAGCTGTCGTAGAGAGACAGCGCGGGAAGCTCGAGGGGAGTCTCGCTCTTCCCCAGCCTTCTTAACCCGGCCCCCAAGTGTCGGTTCCTCCCGCGTCAGGCACCGCACTACAGTGCCGCTCCGTGGAGTTCCATATGGCGTCTAACATGCGCTGTTTTTTCCTGAGACTGAAGGACACGCACGAGCCCAGCCTCGCCTCCAGGCCCCGCCCAGCCCCGCCCTCCGTCTGGTTTTGTTTTCGTTTCGTCCCTTCCTGTCCCTTCTCTGCCAGGTCGCCGGGGATCTCCGGTTCGTACGCGCTCGCGCTGCCGCCTTCCCGCCCTCCTCTCGCCCCCGGGTCCCCGAGCCCGGACTGCATTTCCCGGCAGTCGCCGCGGCCCGCGCCCAATGAGGGGCTGAGGATTTGGCGGCGGCGCCCCGAGAGCCGGGCGGGAGGGGCTTTGTGCGCTGCGGCGGCGGCGGGAGCGGGAGCGGCGGCCAGCGCGGAGGCGGGGGCAGAGGCCGAGGCCGCGACCAGGGCTGTGCACGGGGCGCCGCGGACTCCAAGCGAGGGCACAGGACCCCGCTACCCTCGGGCCGTCACCTCAGGCTCTGCTCGGGCACCACCGGCGGCGCGGCGACCTCGGTCCCGCCGCCTACTCGCCCACGCTACCTCCCGCAGCCTTGCTTCTACCGCAGCGCGCCCGGCCGGGCTCGGCCGTGGCCCTGCTAGGTGCCGGCCGCTATGGCAGGAGCGCCCGGCGCGGGGGAAATCTAGTCCCGGGCTTTCATGCGGCCTAGCTTGGCTCAGTCTCCTCCCCCTGCGGCCGCGGCCCCTGCCGGTACACCAGCCCCACTCCGGGCCTCCGTGTCTCTCCTGTGATCGCGCTGACACGGCCCGGGGGTTAGAATGGAACAAACTGAAGGTAAAGTGCGCGCGCGAGTATGTGTGTGTGTTCGTGTTCGCGCGCGCGCGCGTGTCGCGTGGAAGGGCACTGTGGGGAAGGGACGACCTAGGGATGGGGCAAGGGTGGCGGGGTGACCCGGGACGGGAGGAGAGCGGCTGTCCCGAAAGGTTCGAGGGCCGTCTGGACGGAAGAGCAGATGGCAAGGTGGGGGTGTGGAGGGATTGGGGGTGGGGCAGGGGAAGCCGGACTGGGCTGAGTGATGTAGTAGCGCTGAGCTGGGAATTGAGAGTGGAGGTGGGATGGGGCGGGGATGAAGATGGGAACGGGGCAGGGGTGGGGGAAGAGGTAAGAGTTAGCTTTGGAGAGGGTTGGGGACCTGGATGACTGGGTTTGCGGTGCTCCGGGGGTGGAGTGTGGGAACCGGGAGACTGGGTGAGGAGGGCAGAATTTGGTGGGGAAACGAGATATCTTTTGGGAATAAATGGAAAACTAAAGGAATTGAAAGTGGAGGAAAAGATGGATTAGGAAAAAAAGGATGAGAAATGACTGAGACAGGATGCAGCGGGAGGATTGGAAATAGACGCAGGAAACTGGAAGACAGAGAATTGGGCTAGGGAAGGCAATTAACTGGATGTTGAAAGGGTGAGAAGGATCGACCAAACATCGCAGAGTGGGAGGAAAGGAAGGGGACGGACGTTGTTAAAGTGTCAGAAGGAATGCCTTTTGTTCCTATATTTCTGTGTATTCCTGCCTTTTATTTCGAGGCTGGGCATGGAGAAGCTGGTGGTTATGGTTGTGATTGTTGTGAAATGGGGGAGGTGTGGGTGTTACTGTTTTGAGGGAAGAGGAGATGTGTTTGGGTTTTGTGAGGAAGACAGAGACATGGCCATAATTTGATGGTTTTGGTGAGGGAATGAAGACTATTCCGATTTAAAGGGGGCAGGGGCAGCCATGTTTGCTGCCAGACACTGCAGTGTAAATAAATTCCTTTTCCTCTCCGACATCAGTGTGAATCTGGAAGGGACCAGCTTACATTGTTAACACCCCTTCTTTCTATTCATGAACGCTTTTCCCTCACCTCTTGGGCCATTTACAATTATTCATAACCACCAAGGGAAGTAGTGATGTTTTCCATCTTGTGTGTTTTGCTGTTCTCCCCTCTTTTTCCTCTTCTGGTTGCAGACAAGGCATACTGATGAACTGCAGTGTAAGATTTAACCCTTTTTGTAAATTTAATTTTTTTTAAAGCTGAGGGAATTATTACTATCCTATTTCAAACGTGATCGTTAAAGGTCTTTTAAATATTGATTGGTTTCAAAAAGCCTCTGAAGCAGTCAACATGTTTTCTGCAATTCTTTAAGTAAACAAGGAAATTGCATGGCTTATTGTACTTAGGGCTGTGCTCTTGGCAAAACACTATGTGGGGGTGAGAAGGAGTAGGAAGATCTGCCTGTGGTAGATTACCCGTTCACTGTATTTTGCATGTTGGAAAATTCGAAATGTGTGTATTTAAAAATGCTGTTTCTAATACTTCTTGCTTATAGGTGGTGGGTGTGTTAAGGATAGTGCTTTTTTCTTCTTTTTTTTTTTTTTTAATGAACTCTTTCCTTAACTTGTTCCTTTTGCCTTCACGTAGCTAGCTAAATACAGTCTCCAGGTACCAGTTCAGCACAGTGCAATGGTATATGAAGTAGGCATACAGTTCTTACAGCTTCATTGAGTTGCCAGTTTTTTTCTTTTTCTTTAAGTAAGGTCACTCAGTAAAACTAAAGTAACTCTTTAATATATTCAAATGTAACTACTTGTATGGTTCAAAAGTTAACTATTCTAAAGGCTTAAAGCCCGATGAATTTATAGTAGATGAATAGGTATTAGATTCTATTTTATTTTCATATTGGAAAGGGTTAAAAATATATGACCTTTTGTTTTTGTTTTATATTTCTAATGGAGTAAGCCAGAATTTAACTCATCAGACTGATATCAAAACTGTTCTCTAAACGCCTGTTGAAATTATAATATGGTAGACTCAGTTCTTTTGTATTATATACTGATTTCTTTTGTCCTAATAGTAATGTCCTCTCTGTTATATAGAATCATAGGATGTTGGTTTGTTGGAAAAATTAAATTGTGACCAGTACTTTCTGAGAGTATTTTTAGGATAAAGACTAAATGTATAACTTGGAGTACTTCAACTCAATAATATTTAGCCTGAATTTTTTGAAATTCTGTGAGGACAAGTTCCACTCCAAAAAAGCCATTCTGTATGCTTTGTTGCAATTTATATTTATGGAGATTTCTTACTTACATTTACCATTCAATTGATATGTTATTTGTGATTAGTTGGCAAATTATGTGTATGAACTACCAGTGCTATAATTTTTAGGAAAATGAGCATTGTATATTAAAATAGAAAAAATTGTGTTGGAAGTTTGAATAAGCTGTCATGAGTGTTCTGATTCCCAGGACAGGACTCCACTTAATGAAGAAGGCTGGTTTGACACCGATAACCCAGACTGTCTTCTGATTACCACTTCTACTACTTGTGATAACTTCCATTTTTAACTGTATATTAACAAATGCTCTCTTTAGCTGATCAGATTGAGTGAGTTTTGAATAAAGGAAATTGATTGTCAGCAAGATTGATGATCATTGAATCAACTGTCAAATCTGGTTCTACAGACATTAGTTTCCAGAGTTTAAAATAATATGATAATGACATTAGTAGCTGCCAACATTTGCTTTCTTCTTACAGTGTGCTGTGTCTTACATGTATGGTTTCCTTTTATCCTTACAACAATTTTATCAGTACTTTTACTTATTTTTACAGATGGAGAAATTGGGTTTAAGTAACTTAACATATATGTTACTAAGCATTTAAACAGTATTTAGAGCCGGGTGTGGTGGTGCATGCCTGTAATCCTAGAACTGGAGAAGCTGGGGCAGGAGGATCACCGCAAGTTTGAGGCCAGCTTGGGCTACAAAGTGAGTTCAAGGCCACCCTGACCTACATAGCAAAACCTGTCTCAAAAAAAAAAAAATAGTATTTAGAATCAGAGTTTTTCTGCTTGCAGAATCTGGATACTCTCTCTCTGATTTTTTTTTTTTTTGTTGTTGTTCTTGGGAATCGAATTTAGGACCTTGCCCATGTCAGGCAGGTGCTGTGCCACTGAGCTATGTCCTGGCCCCATTTTCTGTTTCACGTACTGGGTGTTGGACATACTTTTTCTTTCAGTTTCTTTCTTTCTTATTTTTTTTTTTTTAAGGTACTAATAATTGAAGCTAGGGCCTCATACATATTAGGAAAGTGCTCTGGCACTGAGCTACATCTTTAGCCCATTTTTCTTTAAAAAGAAAAAATGTGTGTGTGTGTATCTTAAAATACATACTAATGGGTCATGTTGTCTGTCTTTTGCTATTTTATTTTTGAGACAGGTTCTTGTGTAGTTCAGGGTGGCCTTGAACTCACTATGGAGCCCAGGCTGGCCTCAAACTCACAGCAGTCTTCTTGCCTCAGCCTTCTGCATGCTGGGATTATAGACGTACACCACTGTACTCCTGCCCTGCTTTTTTATTTTCATACTTTGCTGAAGACATCTTTTTTTTTTTATTAGCACATGGGACCTATAGTTTATTTTTAAGGGTCAGAGTATTTCATTTGGAATATTAACATTTAGGTTAGCAGGTTTTTGCTAGTTTAAGTGTTAGAGTTGGTCCTGAATTACATTCCTAACTGTAAATGGAAGTGGGTCCAACTACTTTATTTTATGAGAGAAAACAGTCCTATAGAAGTTAAGTTTAGGTCTTTGGTGACAAACCTGTTACTTGGGCTTTTAAACCATATCACATTACTTTTTTACTATGAAAGTTTTTTTTTTTTTTTTTTTTTTTTTGGATTATGCAGGCGCTTGTGCTGCTGAGCAATATCCCTGGCCCTTATGAAAGTATTTTGAACTTTCTTATGAAAGCTGAAGGTGAGAGAGAGTACACAAGGTTAGGCATACTTAGGGTAGTGAGTTTGAGGGATCTCTATGGATCTTAACAGATGTTTTTTTTTTTTTATTTTGTTCATCTTGTTATACATATAGCATATAAACACAATATTTTTTCTTTTTTTTTTTTTTTTGGTACTGGGAATCGAACTCAGGACCTTGCACTTGCCAGGCAGGCGCTTATTCCACATAATATTTTTTCATACCTCAGTGAACCCGGTACTTTTGCATACCTAAATGAATTGGCCCAAGTTATTTTGAAGTTTGTATTTTGTATAAGAAATTTTGGCAGAATTTTTCCTGTTTAAATAAAATTGTTAACAAAATAAGATAGCAATGAAATGGAAAAAAAAAAAAAATCAGGGACCCAATCATGCTCCTGGAAAGAAAATAAGACACCTGTAAATTTAAAAAAATGAACTAAAAATACCTAATTGAAAACAAACAATTAAAAAATCTTCACAGGCACTGTTGATTAGTTTTAAATTATTTTTTGCCTATCACAAAGAAAATGGGTTACTATAGATACATATTCATTTGGTTCTTTAAAAAGTTTTTTTGACATTGGGTTCTTTTTTTTTTTTTTTTTTTTTTTTCCCGGGACCGGGGATCGAACTCAGGGCCCTAGTGCTCGGCGGCAAGCACTTAGCCCACTGAGCTGTACCTCCAGCCCGACATTGGGTTCTTTTAAAACAAAAATTAGTCTTGTCTGTTGTAAACGCTGAAGAAATTAAAAATTTTAAAGCTTTAAAACAATTTAGAATTTGATATCTAGGTACAAAATCCATTTCTCATTGCAGTCTATTTTTAGTTTTACTTTAGAAAGAAGCTGTGTATTATCATTTTTGTTTTGTTTTGGTACTGGGAATTGAACTTAGGACCTTGTGCTTGCCAGGCAGGGGCTTATGCCACTGAGCTATATCTCCGGCCCTGTGTATTATTTTTTGAAGAAGCAATTAACATGACTTATTTCTTTGTTAATAAACAACATATCCAGCATTTGAGTTTTTAAATAAATGGTAAGCTTTATTTTTGCACTCTAATCTTTTTTTTTTTTTTGTACCAACAATCGAATTCAGGATCTTGAACTTGCCAGGCAGGCGCTTGTGCCATTGAGCTATATCCCTGGCCTTTTATAAATATAAATAAGGATAAATTTTAGAATTATAGTAAGACTACCTAACAGTTTTTAAGAGCTTACAGTCTTGTTTTCATGTTCACTGTGTGACCTTTGCACACTTCTATAGAATGTTATACCTGTACAGTATGGTGTGGCAAGAAAGTAAAGGCATATTTTACATTTTGTGAATTTAGAGAATGTTCAGTTTTTACTGGATGAATGTGTGTTATTACTCCTAAAGTACAAGATTTTGAATGTGAAAAAGGTTTTTTAAAAAAATTCTTGCCTTAATTTTAAATGTTAGACATGGAGCTTACTCATCAAGCTATATTGAGACAGTGAATATGAAAAAAAATTACATATGTGTAGTGTCCATTTTAATCATATATAACACTGAAAACATTATTTAATAATACCTTACATGGTACGGGGCACCTTCAAGATGTTTAACAAGCTGGACGTGGTGGTGCATGCCTGTAATCCCAGCACTCAGGAGGCTGAGGCAGGAGAATTGTTGCAAGTTCAAGACCAGCCTGGGCCACAAAGTGAGCTCAAGGCCAGCCTGAACTGCATAGCGAGACCCTGTCTCAAAAAGGCCACACATAACAAATTTAACAAATTTCCCACATAATTTTTTTGTTATTGTTGTTGTTAATGAAGTGGAAGAACACAATTATTTGGCTCAGTAATGGCTGAAATTGAGGTTTTGGGCAGTCAGTTGGATTAATTTTTAAAAATTTTAAAGAATATTTATCTCCTTTGTAGCTTATATTCTTATTTTAATAAATAATTGATCATTAACAAATACTTTCAACCATAAGAATTTTTAAAATATATATGTTCTATGTATATTTCCTAGAATACATAAGCAGGTATTCTAAACTTATGAAATGGGTAATTTCCTAGGATTTTGTGTGAAGAACAGGATTTAAGTATCAAATTGATTTGAGGTTGAACTTTCTAGGAACATTAGCCACTCCGCAGACAATAGTGTACCTTTGGTTCTTGTGTTGCTCATCATGTCTTAGCTGTGCAGTCATATGAAAGCTATATGTAAAAAACCAAAATCTTGGCCAGGCTTGGTGGCACATGCCTGTAATCCCAGCACTCAGGAGGGTGAAGTAGGAGGATCTCCATGACTTCAAGGTCAGCTTGAACTGGATAGCAAGATGCTGTTTCAAACACACCCTTAAAAACTGGCTTTTTAAAAGTTGTGTAGTATGATATAATAAAGCATATAACATCCACATGTATATTGTAAACAAATAGAAAGTAAACAGCATGTAAAGATCACCAGGTAACAAGCCAGATAATAAAAGCCACAGAAGCAGTCTCATTGGTTTGGTTGGTGTTGCATTGGTGGTAGTTGGGTTTTAGGGATAAAAGTACACTAATGCCCCATTTTTTTAAATCATAGGGACCTGATAATAAAACCTGAAAGTGTAAAATTAATAATAGCGATATATGTATGTATGTATATGTGAAAATTTTATAACCATGAAGATAATAGAAAAATGAAATAACCAGATTTTAGGTGTTGTTTGTTTTTGTTTTAGGTCCTTAAGATACTGTGTCCTCAGTTCTATAAATGGAAAGTTTTTGTTGTTTAAAGGGGTATCTGGGCCATTTAAGGGGGAAAAGCCTCCTAATATTGAGTATATTTAGTAATTTGAGATGTTAATGCCTTATTTATGATTGTGGAACAAAAAATGGTACTGAGTCTTACAAAAACTTTCTGTTTTGTACAAAATATCACTGAGAGTTCATCTTGGTAGAATTCAGTGACTCTTGGTTTCGGATTAATATATAAACTCTAAAAGTGGCTTTTATTTAGAAAAATGTCGATGTATCTATATTGTTAATTTCCTAGCTGAAAGTATCTTATTTCACAAAAATGAGTTGACTCTTGCTGTCAAGGTAATATAACCACACCAGATAATAACCTGAGAAGTAATCAGTGGGACAGCTCATTCTTGAGCCTTTGTCCTTGTGCCTCTTGAGTCGTACCTTTCCTGTAATTTGGTCAGGTGAACCAAATTCCTTTTTCAATTTGGGAAACTTAATTGTGTTTCTCTGGCCTTTTTGTTTGTTTGTTTGTTTGTTTGTTTTTTGAGGCAAGGTCGCGCTATGCAGTTGAGGCTGGCCTTGAACTCACTTTGTAGCCCAGGCTATCCTCAAACTTGCAGTGATCCTTCTACCTCAGCCTCCCCGATTGCTGGGATTACAGTGGTGTGCCACCATGCCCGGCTCTTGTCTGCCCTTCTTGATTTATGTGTTTGGAAAGTTTAAAAGTTGATTGCCAAGGACTACAATAACAGAAAAAGTTGAATACTCTTTTTTTCTATTGACTACTTGCAGTATTTCATAAAACTCTGCAGTGGTAACTTTGTTTTATTTGTTTGTTTGTTTATTTGTTTGAGATAGGGTCTTGCTATGCAGTTCAGCCTGGCCTTAAACTCACTTATTATTAGCCCAGCCTGGTCTTGAACTCACAACAATCCTCATGCCTCAGCCTCCTGAGTGCTGGGATTACAGGCGTGTTTCACCACACCTGGCTGCAGTGGTAACTTTGAAAAAGATATTTTTATAGTGTATTTGCATATGAAAATTAAAGCTTTTATTTGGTTATTATAGTTTTGTCACTTTAAACCATATTTTTGAATGATTTCTGTGGAATACAAATTTCTTGCTTTGTTTTGTATCCTTGAATTTCCTTTTCTAGGGATGGGGAGAAGGCTGAAGTTTAAAACCAGGGTCTTTGCATGTAGCTACATTTGTGGATCTGTATTTTTTTAATTTTTAAGTTTTTTGGTTTTTTGATATAGGATTTTGCTTTGTAGTTCGTGCTGGCCTTGAACTTAGTGTGTGGCCTGGGCTGACCTCAAACTGGCAGCAATCCTCCAGCCTCAGCCTCCCCATTGTTGGGATTATGTGTGTGTGCCACCAACCCCAATTAATTTTTTTAAATTCTAAGATAGGATCGTGGTAAGTTGTCCAGGCTGGGCTCCAATGTGTGATCCTCCTGCTTCACATCCCTGAACACTGGGCTTACAGAGTTACAGGTGTGTGCCCCAATGTCATTTCCTTCCTTCCTGTCTTTTTTTTTTCGTTCTATAACAGGGTCTCACTAAGTTGCTCAGTCTCACCTTCAAAGCTAGATCTTCCTGTCTGTTCTCCTGAGCGCTGTGACTATGAGCTTGTGCCACTGTCCCCAGATCTTGAGTTCCTTTCCATACTACAATGCATGTTTTTAAAGAATATAATACATAGGAGGTTGGGGGGGGAGGGGTGTGTGTGTGTGTGTGGGTGTGTGTGGGTGCGCGCGCCATGGTAGGCAAGTGCCCTGATGCTGAGCTACATCTGCAACAACCCTAATATTATTTTTTACTTCAACTGAAAGTTAAATGTATTTCTAGTTAATTCCTCCCCCTGCAAGAATAATAATTAAAAAATTTTTTTTTCCTTTGTCTTTTTGAGACGGTCTCGCCATGCAGTTGAGGCTGGTCTTTTTTTTTTTTACTTTTTTACTTTTTGTTTTTTTGAGACAGGGTCTCGCTCTGCAGTTCAGGCTGGCCCTGAGCTCTCTTTGTAGCTCAAGCTGGCCTCAAACTCACAACAATCCTCCTGCCTCAGCCTCCTGAGTGCTGGGATTACAGGCATGTGCTACCACACCCGGCTCAATTTTAAATATTCAAATGAACATATACCTTATTTTAGATTTTTTTGAGACAAGGTCTCCCTATGCAGTCCAGGCTGACCTTGAACTCCCAATATAGCTCATGTTGGCCTCAAACTTTTGATCCTCTTGCTTCAACCTCTGGAGTACTGGGATTACAGGCATGTACCACTTCATAATTTCTGTGTTGTTACCTCCCATACAATTAAGCCTTTCAGGCTGGGGATCTGGCTCAGTGGTAGAGTTCTTACTTTGTATGCACAAGACCCTGGGTTTGATACCAGCAAAACACACACACACACACACAAACACACACACCACTTAAGCCTTGACCATTAGAATTTATTTTATTGAGGGATAGAATTAAGATTTTGAGGTATAGATATGAAAATATACATGTGTATATGTAAATACACAAACATACACATAGTACTCTCAAATGCTGATGGTCCTGTTAGTTTTCATCTTTTGATTGGAAATTTGAACTTTTCCACAGTGGCTACTGGGTTTTTTAATAACACATGTTGTATTTAAGGTAGGAAAGGATTATTTATTTTCTGGCCTTTTCTTTTTTTGATTCCGGGAATTGAATTCAGTACCTTATGCTTGCCAGGCAGGTGTTGTGCCACTAAGCTATATTCTCTCACTCTGAAAGGATTATTTTTTATACGGAAATTGAAAAAGTAAGTTATAAAATAAGTAAAGTCATCCAAACTCCTCCTAGTTGGAAGTAACTATTACTACTATTGTGTTCTATGTCTTGTTCTGTGTCCTAGTACTTTTTCTTATGTATGATTGTGTTTCTAAATAAAATTGAAATTGTACATTCATATGATTTTGTGACATTTTGTTAATACACTATGGAGTGTGTTTTGAGATTGTGACTTCAAAAACTGACATGTAGTTTATTTGTATTGGTGTTCTGTAGTGTTTACTGTTCCTCTGTTGGTGGTCTTTTAAGTACTGGTTGTTTATAATTTTTACATATTGTAGTTTGATGACCATCTTTACACATTAACAAATCTGTATGACTATTTTATTGCAATAAATTCCTAAAAGTAATAGTATTTAAAAGATATATGAACATCTGAGCATAGTGGCTCACATCAGTAATCCCCAGTTACTAGGCAGGCTGAGGCAGGAGGGTTAAGAGTTGGAAGCCAGTTTGGACAATGTAGGGAGATCCTGCCCCGTACAAAAAATGGAGCTCAGGGGCAGACACCTGCCTCGCATACATGAGGCCCTTGCTATAGTCCCAGTAGCTGCCACACACGTAGACAAAAGATACATGAATATTCTAAAAACTTTTTCTACATATCTATAAATTGTTCTCTAGAAAGGTTTTTTAAAATTCAAGTTAAAATGGCAGCAAAATGTTTGACATTTCATATTTTTTTGGATTTTGGAATATTTGCATATATATAATGAGGTAACTTTATTTGTTTATGACAGAATCTTGCTTTGTGATTATGGGCTTGTGCCAGTTAGCTGGCCTCGAACTCACTATGTAGCCCATCTGGCCTCGAACTCATGGCTAGCCTCCTGCCTCAGCCTCCAGAGTGCTGGGAATATGGGTGCGTTTCACCATGCCCACCATAATAAAGATACCTTGAGGATGGGACCCAAGCCTGAGCAAAACATTTGTTTTTTTGTTTTTTTATATACCTCATATAGAAAGACAAGTGTTTTGTTGTTTTCACGCAATGGAACCAAGGACCTTGTACGAGCATGTGTTGCACCACTGAGCCCCATCCCCAGCCCTGAAGGGAATTTTATGCAATATCTTCAGTGCACTTGTGTTTTGAAGGTTATCATGTGGTTATGTGCCAGAATTTTCTGCTTGTGGCCTTAGGTCAGTGCTCATAAAGTTTCAAGTTTAGAAGCTTGTTTTGTGTTGTTTTTGAGACAGGGTCTCACTATGCAGTTAAGGCTGGACTGGAACTCACTGTGTTGCCTGAGCTGGTCTCGAGCTCACAGTGATCCCTTGCCTCAGGTTCCTGAGGCAAGAATTACAGGTGTACACTACCACATCTGGCAGGAGCATTATGGATTTTAGATTTTTTGATAAGGGTGTTCAATCTGTAATACATTTTACCTGTTTAAAGTACACAGTAACCATCATCACAAATCAATTACAGAACATTTCCAAAAATACCTGGACCTATTTAAATTTTTATTTTATTTTATTTTTGGTCTTTTTGAGACAGGGTCTTACTATGCAGTTCAGTCTGGTGTTGAACTCACTTTGTAGCCCAGGCTGGCCTTGAACTTGCAACAGTCTTCCTGCCTCAGCTTCCTGAGTGCTGGGATTACAGGTGTGCACCACCCACTCTTGGCTCTAAATTTTTAATATTATGAAGGCATTTGTGTTGTTTAATTTTTTTCTCTTTTGTCCTTTTTTTGAGACAAGGTCCTACTGTGCAGTTCAGACTGGCTTTGAGCTCATTTTGTAGCCCAGGCTGGTCTCTACCTTGCAAGGATCCTCCTGCCTCAACCTCCTGAGTGCTGGGATTACAGGCATGTGCCACCACACCTGGCTGTTTTATTTTGTTGAGATAGCATTTTGCTAAATTGCCCAGGCTGGGGTCGTCTTGCCTCAGCCGATCCAGTCTGGTACTACAGGTGTGCACCACCATACCTGCTTGAAACAATTTGTTTTAAAAAATTTAAAAATGTGTTCTATTTATATATTTCACTGTAGTAAATTTGTCACCTTATAAAAGCCTGATATTATTTTTATTAAGAGTGGTTTGATTTGTTCTAACTGACCTTTACCCCTGAAAGCTGTTCTGTGGTTCTGTTTGCTTTAAGCCAGTTAGCTGAACCTTTTTTTTAACTGAGTGGGGAATGGAGAACAGTTCAGGAGTTG
>PVLD010001936.1:121828-182171 GCA_004027595.1 Dinomys branickii
GCAGTACTGGGGATCAAACTCAGGACCTTGCACATGCCAGGCAGGCGCTTATTCCACTGAGGTATATCATCCCCCCCCCCCCCCCGCCGCTGCCAAGAAAAATGAATTTTAACTGCAAATGCAAGTTGTGCCTAGGACTGTGCCAGGCATATAGGTGATAATAAATACTGTTTTTAAAAACAGAAATAAGTATGCTGGTGCTGTAGTTCAGTGGTAGAGCACTTCCCTAGCATGTGCAAGACTGTGGATTCAATCCCCAGCACAAAAGAAAGGAAGGAAGGAAAGGAGGAAGCAGGGGGAGAGAAGGAAGGAGGAAGGGAATTAGGAAGAGAAAAGAGGCTGGGTATGGTGGTGCATGCCTCTGTAATCCCAGCACTCTGGGAGGTTGAGGCAGGAGGATTGTAAATTTGAGCCCAACCTGGACTCTATCTCCTAAGAGAAAAATTTTTAAAAAGGCGGGTATGTAGCTCAGGGAAGGCTTTAGATTTAATTTCCAGTACTGAAAAAAAGAAAAAGAAAAATTTTATGCTAATAAACTTGTATGTAGTCATGTTTAATAGATGAAAAGAATTCAGTTGCCTAAAGTGCTAGAAATTAAATGATGAATGTTAACTGATGCTTCTCAGTTGGTAAGAGAATTCATCCTGGTACAAGTATGAACATGAAGTTAACTTTCCAGTCCATATTACTTGCACTGTTGTTTTTACAGCTTCATGGTGGCTATAGTTGCACCAAAGCCTAGTGTTCAGATAAAACAAATAGATGATATAAAATGTGAATATTTGATGTGTGATGTTCTAGTATTTTTTACTTCTTATTTTGAAAACTTTTGAGTGTAAATAATTGAACCTAAAATACTAAAGTGATATAACTGATGAACTAAAACAAAACCAAACTTACAAACTAGTCTGTTTTGGTTTTTTGGGGGGTTTTTTGGTACTGGGAATCGAACTCATGACCTCAGACTTGCCACACAGGTGCTGTGCCACTGACCTATATCCCCAGCCCAAACTGGTCTTGAAATAAAAATTTTATTTTAGGTAGGATAAATTGCTTAGTACTTCAAAACATTCATGCAGCTTTTGGTATATATTCTCTTTTTGTCTTGTGGGGAATAGAGAATCCAAGAGTACAAGAAAGTAAAATTTGAACATACATAAAATTTAAGAACTGGTATCAAAGACTATTTTACTATAACTTAGAGTTTTACTAAGTGTGGTGGTACACACCTGTAATTCCAGCACATGGGCAGCTGAGGCAGGAGGATCACCACAAATTCGAAGTCAGCCTGAACTATGTTGGTAGGAAGAAAAAGTCAGAAAATACGTGGATGAACTTGTTTGTTTACTAGACTTCATAGTAATGGAACAAGATGACTGATTGAAGTTACTTAGTTTGTAGTAATTTTCATTGTCAGCAGATACCTTTGTTAGAGAGACTGGACATTAATGTAAAACACATTTTCTTCAAGCGATAATACCGTGTTACTAGGTGTGGTAACAAAGTGAAGACAACAACAAAGTGAAGACAGTTGTGGTTAAACCAAGTGGGAATACACAATGTTTTACTAGTAAGTTTTGTGTTGATATAATTCAGTAGTGATGTGGTTTAGTGAGGAGAAAAATAGGCGCTATATAGTAACCTAAATATTTTATAATTTATTGGGACAACAGTTAAATAAATACTGTGGTTATATTTCATTATAATTACTTATGGTTAAATGACCAAAGATACAGGTTTTTGGGTTTGTTTGTATTTTGTTAACTACTTAACACTTTACCCTGAGCATCACTCGGGCTATGTATTTGTTTACATACTGACTATCCTAAGTGTCACTCAGGCAGGTGTCATTTCAACCAGTCGATTTTTGTTTGTATGAGATACACTCTTACATCTATATATTTGTTTTATGTCCACTATTTTTGTATGTTGTTAAAATTTAGAATGTTGTAATCACCTTTGATGTTTGTTTCTAGTGAAATCTAATAATAAGTTCTGGTTAGTTTCTGTTATTAATTCACATTTATTTTATTTGTGAAAAATAACCTATAGTTTTGTGCTACAATCTAGAAAAACTATTTTAAGTACATTAGATATCATTTTTATATATATCCCCAGAACTCAGTGATACTTTTTTATAATATAAAACGGATACATTTGGGACACTGAGACTGAAGAGGAAGGAAGTGCCAAAAGATCTGCAAAAGAAAAAACTGAAAAAGGGAGAAATATTGGCATATCAGAGAGGAAAATCTGTTATGAAGTAGAAAGACAAAAAAGATGTCTCTTATTGTCAACTATTCATAGTACAGAAATGACAGAACAGAAGAAACAAAAAATTCCAATAGTGGTCAGTGATTATCATAATTCTATGGATGGTGTTGACAGAGTTGATCAATATCTAAGAAGCTATCCTGTAATCAAAAAGTGAGGAGAAAATATTATAAGACATTTATGTACCTTCTGGATCAAACAGTGTGGAACTGATTTGTTATTTATTCAAAACAAAGGGGCTCAAAAAGTCATTTACAATTTAGATTAGGTCTAATAGACCAAATAATAGAAAACTATGTCACAGTGAAATGCCAACCAGGATGTTCATCATTAGCGTCTTACCATTATGTTTAGTGGGTAGACAGTTTATTGAAATGAGACTATCCACAGAAAAAAAAGAGGAAAGGCCAACACAATAGTGTATAAAGTGTGTTATTCAAAGGACAGTAATACAAAATGAATTTGGAAAGAGACTTACTGTCCAGATTGTAACACTGTTATGTATTGAATGTTTTAAAATATGCTATATACAGAGCCAGGCATGATGCTGTACACTTGTAATTCCAGCACTAGGGAAGCTGAGGCAGGAGAATTGTTGTGAGTTTGAGGCCAGCCTGGGCTACAAAGTGAGCTCAAGACCTGGCTGAACTGCAGAGCAGACCTTGTCTCAAAAAGATAACCCCCCCCAAAACAAAAAAATCCCATACATTGGAAAATTACTGAACAAATTTGATAGAATTTTCATTTTCCTATTTTCTATTATCTTATCAAAAATAATGAAATAAGATGCAGCTTTGATCACTCTGCATTTAAATAATAGGACCGGTAAATGGTCAACTAATTATATTCCACTTTTTTAGAGGTCATTTCCTCATAATGAAATTTTTTTTAAATACCAGGAATCGAACTCAGGACCATGGACTTGCCAGGCAGGTACTTATGCCACTGAGCTATATTCCAAGCCCGATAATGAAAATTTTAATACATTTGACCACTGTCCTTTGTTTTGGTTTTTATTTGGGGTTTTCTTTTTGGTCAGTTGTTTGCTTTGGTGGGGAAGAGGTGTGAGTACTGGGAATCAAACTCAGGATCTTGTGCTTGCCAAGCAGGCACTCTGCCAACTGAACTATACCCCTGGCCCTGGTTATTTGCTTTTGTGAGACAGGGTCTTGCTTTGTACTGTAGGCTGGGCTTGAACTCACTATGTAACCCAGGCTGACCTTGAACTCACTGTGTAACTCAGGCTGACTTTGAACTGGCAATTCTCCTGTCTCTGTCTCTTAACTGCTGGGATTACAGGCATGCACCACCACACCTGGCTCTTCCATCTTTCTCCTAATACATTTTTAGTGGAAAGTTTTAAGTGAAAATTTAAATATTTAAGGTGATAACATTAAAGTTAAACATTGTGTAGTGATAAAATTCTACTTTTAAAAATACTTTTGTTCCGTTAGTATTTTTTTTTTCGTTCTATTAGTATTTTAAATTGAGAAAAAAATCCTTTTTTGACCTTTTTGAGACAGAGTCTCGCTGTGAAGTACAGCCTTGAGCTCACTTTGTAGCCCAGGCTGGCCTCAAACTCACAACGATCCTCCTGCATCAGTCTCCTGAGTACTGGATTGCAGGTGTGTGCTACCATGCTCGGCAGGAACAATTTAAAAATAAAAATTAAAGAAAAATATGCTACTTCTATAACAGGCATTCCTTAAAGAATTTTGTAGTTAGCTGATTTGCCTGAGTTTGTCTTCTAGCACATGGGTCCGATTGCAGAGCTTCCTCTTATGTCATTTCCTACTTATGTCACAGTACTAATCTATTTCTTCAAAATCTTACTTTCATAAGCATTTATAGGATATTTTTGTTTAGGTTAGTTTTGAAAAGCAATGTGAATTGTCACTGTCCAGCAGGGCTTCCTGTAGAGATGGAGATATTTTCTGTGCTGGCCACTGTGGTAGTTCTCATTGCATGTTGATATTGAATACATTAAATATGGATAGTGTAACTGAGGAACTAAATTTTTAACTTTAATTTGTGTATGTGCTGCTGAAGTGAGCACTTGAACTTTTTGTTTAAATAGTTTTATGTGGCTAGCAGAGATTAGATGTTCTTAGTAAAAAGAAAGAATTACATACTGGCTAAGTAGATATATTTTCACGTCTTTATACTGTTGTTACTGTATTTGTGTGTTTTTGTAGGGTTAGTGTTTCAAAGGCTATTTTTGCAACATTGTCACTATCTAAGTAAATAAATTAATTCACAACAAACTTAGTTGTTAAAAAGCCAGAGTATTAACCATGGTGGTACACACCTGTAACCCCTAGCACTTGGGAGGCAGTGGCAGGAGGATTCCTGCAAGTTTGAGGCCAACCTGGGCTACAAAGAGAGTTTGAGGCCAGTCTGAATTGCATAGTGAAACCCTGTCTCAAAAGACTTAAACAACAACAAAAAAGCCAGAATATTTTTAAAATTGTTTTAATTGATACATTTGTTAATAGACTGTGTACTGCTTACCAACAAAGTGATTTAAATATAGGGTGCACTTCCTTCATTTCAGTATATTTTGAACTAATTACAGTGAAATAATATTTAAGGCTTAAACTTTTTATCACACGGAATACTTGACTAAACTATGTCTTTTTACCATAGCCATAACTTCTGAAACAATGTAACCTTGAGAGGAAATGAAAGACATTGGGTAAGGATCACCTTTGTCTTCCTGCAGCCTTTCTATGTAACTGATTCCTAGTTTTGATTCCATTAGTGTAGATAGCCTTTTGTCAGTGTATCAGACTATACTGTTTTATAGTGGCATATTACCCTGAGCTTGTCTTATTTATTTGAGCTCCATAGACCAGAATCCTCCCCCAGCCCCAGGACCTAGAGGAGAGCCTCTATATGTGTGGTATCCAGTAATCCAAAAAACCCCTGAGAACTCTCCAAGAAAAAGATGCCAGAAAATGAAATTTGAGTCTGGCAAAGGCAAGGCAAGACTCAGTTTCCTGGTGGTGTTAGGTGTGTTGATTAGTTTAGAATGATTTTATATAGAGAAGTTTCTCTGGGAATTCTGTTTTGTGACACAGTCTTGCTGTATAGTCTAGGCTGGCCTCAAGCACCCAGCAGTGTTCCTGCTATAGCCTCCCATGTCTTGGAGTTCCAAGCGTGTACCACCGTACCAAGCTGGAATCTTTCGTTTCAAAACAAGTGAACTTTTGTCTACACATGCAATATACATTAAATAAATTTTGTCTGTATAATGTGGGAAGATGGAAACAAAGGTGGGAAAATATTTTCATGGTTAGTTTTTGACTGGTCAGTCTCATCTCTCAGTTAAGACGAGATTATGGGGATTAGTTAAAAGTCAATTGTACACCCTTTGGTGGAATAGAGACCTCCCAATTCCTTACTTTCCAGTGTTACTTCAGTGTAAGAGTCACAGGTGAGAATGTGAACACCACAGTGTAGCAGACACAGACAACCCTGACATAAATAGAATTTGGCTGATACTGGTTTGTGCTACCATGAGTACAGATTTTACATTCTTTTATAGTAAATTAGGTGACATAATTTCTCATTTTAAAATGCCCACATGAACCTAGGCATTGTGGCACATGTTGTAATCCCAGCACTCGGTAGGCTGAAGCATGAGGATCACTGAATTCAAGACTAGCGTAGACTACATAGTGAGCTCAAGGTCAGCCTGAACTACATAGTGAGAGACCCTGTCTCCAAAAAGAAAGAAAGAAAAAAGAAGCCAACATGGTAATAAAATGTGGAAAGGATTTTGTTTGTTTCTGATCATCTATTCCTTTTTGTTTTTCTTGAGACAGAGTCTCCTTATGTCATTCCGGCTAGCCTTGAAATCACTGTGTAACCTAGGCTGGCCTCGAACTTGCAGCAATCTTCCTGTCTCAGCCTCCTGAGTGCTGGGATTATAGGCATGCACCACCCTGCCCATCTCTACTCATCTGTTCTTATACATATTCTTAAATAATTAATGATTTAAGATGTGAATGAAAGTTTTTAAGGAATTTGTACATTATTTCCTTTTGCAAAATAAATTTCCCCCTAAAAGTTATTCATTAGAAAAAAGTGTTGCCTTTCTTTAGGATGACTATTTTTATTTATTTATTTAATTTTGTTTTGTTTTTCCCCTTTGTGATACTAGGGATTAAACCCCAGCCCTTTAAAAATTTTGTTTAGAATCAAGGTCTTGTTAAGGTTTCTGGGCTGGCCTCAAACTTGCAATCTTCTTGAGGCTTTTTCTTTTCTAAAAGCTGTGCTATTGTGTTCAAATTAACAGACAGTAATAAAAGAACCCCACTACATTATGCATAGTAATGGCTTTCTGCCATTTTGTTATTTGTGACAGTTCTTTGACTAGAATGAAAGTGAACTCCAGAGCATGGAAATAAGCAGTGGCTATGCCAGTGAAAAGGGAAGAAATCATTTCCATTTCTTCTGCTTGCGTAAAAGGTATCAGCACCACGCTACCAGTAATTAAAATCTAAAGCAAGCATAGCAGGTTATCTGTATCCATATATAGGACTATTTAATGTTGTGATGGAATAAGACTTCTTTTTTAAGTGGCACAGTATTTCTATTTTAGGCACCCCAGATCTCAGGTTAATGAATCTAAGAGAATTCCCCTCTCTCCTGTTACTAGCTTTACAGGAATATTACTGAAAACAAAGTGAGTGGAAATACTTTCCAAAAAGGTTCCATTCTTAGCGGAAAAAGCAGATCTGGAGTGTGTGTGAAAATCGTGCTGCTAACATACAGCCTGTGGCATTTATGTGTGATGGGATTAGCTCTTGTTTGTTCATTCGTTTTGTTTTGTTCTTTTGAGACAGGGTCTCACTCTGCAGTGCAGGCTGGCCTTGAACTCACTATGTACCATAGCTCCTGTAACAAATTTGTGACTTCAGGCAACACAAATGTATTACCTTACAGTTTTTGGGTCTCAAAAGTCTGTCATGGATCTGGCCGGGCTAAAACCCAGACGCCCCAGAGCAGCATTTCTGTGAGGTCCGGAGGGAGAGCTCCCTCTTACCTCCCCATCTCCTGGAGGTCTCCTGCACTCCTTGGCTTCTGGTCCTCTTTCACTTTCAAATCCAGCAGCATAATGTCTTCAGGTCCCTCTCCAACTCCCCTCCCTTCCTTTTCTCTTACAAGATCCTTGTGATGACATTGGCTCTGCCCGTGTAATAAAGGGTAGTATCGTGGTGGCAAGGTTGTGTTTTCTGCCTGCCCATGTTTATTTAGCAGCTTTCTTCGTACTTTCTTCTCTACTTACTGTACTAGGCATGGGTTGCACAACGAGCATCTGTGAAAGTACCCAGGTCCTTTGTTAGAAATGAAGTAATGTTTGTTTTTCTTTCCATAACTAAAGAACACTACTACACTTTGGTTTGGAAATTAAAGTATGAATTTTAAGTATCTGAACACTTCATAATTCTGTGAACAGTGAGTGAGCTACTCAAAGACACCTCAAATAGTATGACATTGTAATATAAATTGATTTTGTGTTTAGGTGAGGCTTTGTATTAATAATTGATACAAAAGAAGGATGTCATTTTATTAGAGATACAAATTCTTTTTATGTGTTGTGTTCAACAGTGACCATGTTGTGTCAGTTTCTTTTTTGTTTTTTTTTTATTTAATTTTGTTTTGTTTTTGTCTCTTTGAGACGGGGTCTTGCTGAGCAGTTCAGGCTGGCTGTGAGCTCACTTTCTAGCCGAGGCTGGCCTTGGACTCGCAAGGATCCCTTTGTCTCAGCCTCCCAAGTGCTGCGGTTACAGGTATGCACCACCATGCCCAGCTGTGTCAGTTTCTTGTAATCCCATGACAGTAACCATAATTTTTATATACTGATGGAAATACAAAGCTTCATGATATGATATACCCAAGACATGAAAAATGCCCTAGGAAAATACGTATTGTAATAAGTTGTCAGTAGTTCATATATGCTTATAGACTTATTTTTAGATTCATGGTAGAAAAGATATTGAGTATGGTTATGTAAATGTTGTTTCTTGGAAAAGGGTTTTTTTTTAGAGTTTATGCCTCTTCAGAGTTTTTACTCTATTTCTAACAATAAAATATCTTTTTTTTTGTTGTTTTGTTTGTTTGTTTGTTTGTTTGCGGTACTGGGGATCGAACTCAGGACCCTGCGCTTGCTAGGCAAGCGCTTATTCCACTGAGCTATATCCCCAGCCCCAATAAAATATCTTTCATAAGTTAATTTTTCTAATGAAAATATTGTTAAAGACTAAATAAAAAGTTAAAAGTAATTTGATCAGGTTTTTTGTTGTTGTTTTCTCTTCGTGACCTGATTACCTGTTGGTTTTGTACTGAATGTGTAAGTAAGCATAGTGCAGATACTTTCTAAATTTTGAGTCCATTCTTAAAGGAAAAAGCAAACTTGTAGTATGTGAAATTTGTGCTGTTAACATGTAGCCTGTGACATTTCAATAATACTAGTTATTTAGTGGTACTAGCCCTGTATTGCTTGTTTCTTTTGTTTTATGTTTTTTTGAGACAGGGTCTCACTTTGTACTTTAGGCTGGTCTCAGACTCACTGTGTAGCCCAGGCTGGCCTCAAACTCTTTTAGATCCTCCTGCCTCACCCTTCTAAGTGCTGGGATTATAGGTGTGTGCCACCATGCCCAGCAAGCTCATAAATATTTAAATTGTTAATCCAATTCTGTGACCTCATACTGTAATACTCCCCTCTGTTTAGGATTTATTTATTAATAATGTGTCTGGCACTGCAACTGGCTATGGGGATTCAGAGATATATAGCCCCATGGTTTCAACATAAACTTATTCTCTCCCTATTCTCTGATATCTAAATTGTTTTTATTTCCCAGGGTTACGTATCTGTTTTCATTAAATGCTTCTGATTTGGTTTTATGGCATAGAAGGAAAGGCCTTCAAAACTAGACCACGTGGGATTCATGATGTTAAGAAGCCAAGAAAGCTCCAAATAGAAACTGGTTTGTTGTCATTAGTGGAAAGCAGCTCTTCTCCCTCCCAACGCAGGCGGAGACTCATTTCCTAAGCCTGCTAATGTTGGAGGTCCCTTGCATACTCACTCTATTCCACATCCCCAGCTTCTTAACTCTGGATATTTTCCTGTTTTCCAGAGAACTTTTCCCTTTCCATCAGCCGGGGGGTAGGTCTGTTCTGTTTATCTTTCATTCTAGTGCTCAAGACTTGACACAATACAGGCGCTCAGTGTGTGAGTGCCCGAATCTCACTAAGAGTGATCTCGGAGCCTCGTCTTTAGCCCTGGCCCTTTAGTGCTCTCTCTCTCCAGTAATAGAAGCTGTACGGTATGTGTGATTACAGGGCCTTCTCTGCATCTTCAGCCTTAAAATTGTACTGCTTGGCTCAGTGTCTACTCAGTAACAGATATTTGTTTTATTAGAGAAGGCTGTGTAAATTGGGGACATGGAGACAACGTGGCTGTAACTTTTGATGCCCTTCCCATTATAGCAGCAACAGAAAGGGAAGGAAGGAGAAACTGGCATGAATCTCAGCCCAGCTTTCTTTCAGCCTACAGAGTGCAATTTCCAGATAGTAGTGGTGTTCACAACTGGTATAGTATTTTTCTGTGTTGGTTTTTTTTGTTTTGTTTTTTGTTTTTTTTTTTTAGAGACGGTCTCAGCCTAGAACCCACAATGTAGCCCAGGTTGACCTCAAACTCACTGTGATCGTTCTGTCTCAGCCTCCTGAGTGCTGGGATTACAGGTGTGTGCTACCATGCCTGTTATTTCTGACACGTTTTGAGATTATACACACACATACACTCACATACACATTTCTTTTATAACAAGATGGCCCTAGATGCGCCACAGTGGGCCCCGTGGCTGCGCCGCAGTGGGCCCCACGGCTGCTCCACTGTGGGCCCCATGGCTGCTCCGCTGCTGCTCCGATGTGGGCCCAGTGGCTGCTCCGCTGAGGGCCCTGCTCAGGGCACCTCATGGACTGGACCCGCCCCCACCCATAGCACGACGACAGGGTGGAGCCGGGCGGTCCACTGTGAGCATAGGTGCTTTCCCACCTCCAACCATGGCAGTTTGTATACACCCCTGTATGTTATAGCATAGTCTGAGGCAGCTATATCTCTTCCCAAGGCGAGAGTCTAAGGATATAGATAAACCCAGGAGTACAGTTATTATCACAGGGAAGATGACTGATTGAGTGGTAGGGCAACGGAGATGAGGGAGGAGAAAAATTGAATGATCAAATGGGCCATCATCTGTGTAACTGAGTGACAAAGGTGAAGGTGACATTATGTAGGACAGCATCCAGAGCTAATTCCCTTCTGTGTTCTCTATAATTCTGTATTTCCTCAATCGTTTTTGTATTAACAGAAGTGAAGATAACTTTATATTATACAGCATCCAGTGCCAATTCCCTACTATCTTCTCTATAATTTGGTATTTCCTTTAATGTTTTTGTGTTAACTAATGTGAAGATAACTATGTAATACAACATCCAGTGCTAATTCCGTACTATATTCTGTATAACTTTGTATTTTCTGTATTGTTTATGGCTTTTCTGGTTCATATGTCTCCATTCTTTTGTCTTTAAAATAAAGTTAAAAAAAAAAAAGATGGCCCTAGAGAATATAGTTAGTGCTGTGGTAGAGTATAGTAGGATGCTGTGTCACCGGAATGGTCTGCATGACCTGGCTTTATTTCTTTTGTTTTTGGATTTTTTGGGGGGGGTGGTACCGGGAATCAAACTCAGGACCTTGCACTTGCCAGGTAGGCATTTATGCTGCTGAGCTATATCCCCAGCCCATACAAGTTCTTTCTTTTTTTGGTACTGGGAATCGAACTCAGGGCCTTGCGCTTGCCAGGCAGGCCTTGTGTGGCTGAGCTATACCCCCAATGCGTGACCTGACTTTCGAGGTGTGATGTGTGAGAGGTGGTCTTGGAGTGTGTTAACACCTCTGACTAGAATCGTAGAGGCTGAGTAGGAGTGAGAGGACGTGCTAGAGAGGTGGGGGTCAAGATGAGAGAGCTAGAGCTCTAGCAGAGGTAGCTGGGCATACAGGCAGGAAGCAAATCATGAAGGGCCTTCCACGTTTTGAGTTTACTGTGAGGGATGGACAGCCACAGAATATTCTTTAATGTGAATGTTTTTTGTTTTGTGTTTTAAGTGCTGTTGAAGCTGTAGAAGGTAGGCTGGAGGTAGACAACATGAAGAGCAGGAAGCTCTCTTAGGAAACTGTAGTTCTAGAGAAATAAGGCAGAGCCAGTGAGCAGGGGAGAAGGTGGACAGACACGGAGAAAGCTGGAGGGCAGAGCCAGCCTAGCCTGTGCGTTGGCAGCCCCCTTCCAGGCAGGTACCTGCCCACTCACTTTTGTGTCGTCTGTTATATAGCTTTTTACATTAACATTACTGATTTCAACTGTTGTCTCCTTTTGTACTCTTTATGTATTAAGAAATCCTTTCCCATCCCAAGTTGATAAAGCACTGCTGTTTTGTTTCTCTCTGAAAAGTTCATTTTTATACTAGGTAGCTCTTTGATCTCTGGGTTTGGATGCAGATGTGGTGAGGCCTTTGCTTGTCTCCTTCTGTGTGGTGAGTAGGGTCGGCCCCATGCTGGGAGTCCTCTGCCTTCCCTTCCTGCTCTGCAGCCAGCTTCTGTTACAGGCCGCTTTCCATCTAGGCTGGGTTCTACATGCCTAGGATTTTACTTACCTTACCTTTTAATTACTGTAGTCTATATAATTTTTATTTTTTAAGATTTTTTTTTTTTTGGTACCAGGAATTGAACTCAGGGCTTGGGCTTGCCAGGCAGGCACTTATGCCACTGAGCTATATCCCCAACTTAATTACTGTAGTCTAATAAATATAATTTTTTTTTATTTTAAGCACTGTTAACATTATGTACAGGTCAGTGATTTTTTTGAATGGATATTACAGAAACTACAATTTCTTTTTGTGTTAAGAAACACATAAGTTTTTTTTTGCAGCATTTCTTTATTGAGATATAATTATTATTCCTTAAAATACACCCCTTTCCTAGGTGTCGTGGTAATACATCTGTGTTCCCAGCACTTGGGAGCCTAAGGCAGGAGGATTGCTGCAAGTTTGACACCAGCCTGGACTAAGTAATGAGTTCAAGGCCAGCCTGAACTACATAGCAAGACCCTGTCTCAAAAAAAAAAAAAAGCTCACCCTTTTAAAAGTAAACAAGTGAGACCCTGTCTCAAAAGATGAGGAAAAAGGAAAAAAAAAACAATTTAGTGACTTTCAGTATACTTGTATTCAGAAGCTTGTGTAGCCATCACCACTAGTTTCAGAACATTCAAAAATAAGAGAACCCCATACGCATTAGCAATTACCCTCTATTGCATTCTTTCTCCCAGCTCCTGGCAACCAGTTATCATTTTTCTGCCTATATGCATTTGCCTTTTCTGTCCAGTTCATAAAAATGATATAATTTGGTATGTGGCCTTTCAGTCTTAAATTGAATAAAGTTGATAGCATAACAGGACATTCTATAGGAATATTTCTGGCTTTTAGAAAGTAGGACAAGCTTTTCCAACCTGGACCTGGCTGAATGGCTCCCACAAAGAAGGGGGGTGAAAAAAGCTGCTTTGTCATCAACATGATGATGAAGTAAAAATAGGGCAGCAGCATTCACAGGCATAGCTACAGGGTGGCCTTCAAGAAACATGTGTCTTATGTAGTTAAAGAGGTTCTGGGGCCAAGATATAGCTTAGTGGCACAGGTGCCTGCTTGGCAAGTACAATGTCCTGAATTCAATTCCCAGCACCAGAAAAAAGAGATCATAGAACCTGCCATGGAGACTCCAGATGTGCACACTGATGCCAGGCTGAACCAAGATGTCTGGCCCAAAGAAATAAGCACTGTCTCATACCTACATGTCCAGAAAACTTAATGAGGATGAAGAGTCACCAAACAAGCTCTGGACTTTGATGGCTGTGTCCCTGTTAGCACTTTCAAAAATCTAGGAAGTAGCTGGGCGTGGTGGCATAAACCACCCAGTGCATAGGAGGCTGAGGCAAAGGAGGATTAAAAGTTTGAGGCCAGCCAAGACAATATAGTGAGACCCTGGTTCAAATAATCAAACACCCCCCCCCCAACAAAACAAAAGGGAGGAAGAAAGTCATCAATATTACTTGTTTTGTTTTTATTATTTAAGCATCAAATTCACATTTTATTTTTCCCTCAGTAGTTGAAGAGTGGTCAGTCTTTATGCTTTTGCTCAGTTGCTTAATTAAATGTCACCCAGTAAATCTTGTTCCAGGCAGGTAACTTCTGTTGATATATCTCCAGTTTGTCGTATATAGGTGGAGTGAGACTGCTTTGTTTTGCTGCGTTCTGTCAGTAGTTGTGTGAACGTGGCATGAGGCCTGCATGGTGGTGCACACTTCCAGTCCCAGCTGCTCAGAAGACTGAGACAGGTGGGCCGTGCCCAGGAGCTCACGACCAGCCTGAGCAACATAGTGAGATCATGTCTCTTAAAAAAAGAAAGACGCAGTTTGCTTCATATCTTAGTGGAAAGTCAGTAAAATCATGTGGAAATGTAAAGAATATATTTTGCTGAATTTTTTTTAAAGCAGATTTTTCTAGTTTAACTCAGAAATTAGTCAGCAGTTTAGAGTTCTTTTTTTAAAAAGGCTACCTTGGAAATTACTGTGAAGTCAGGATATACAGGTAAGGGTTACTGCTAGAGAGTGTTTATGTGGTAAAATGTTATGAGCCTTTTGTGGCATGTCACATTTATTAGTGTAATTACTGCAAAATCGTGGAGGAAAATATTTCCCCTTAAATCACAGCCTTAAACTTTCAAAGAATCAGCCACAACCAGTGTAAACTTCTTTAAATGATTTGATATTCTGCCAGCGGTCTTGAACCACATTTTTTTTTAGGACAGGGTCTTAATATGCAGTTCAGGCTGGCCTTGAACTCTCTATGTAGCCCAGATCAGCCTCAAATTCACTGCGCTCCTCCTGCCTTAGCCTCCGGAGCACTGAGATTATAGGTATATCCCCCATTCCCAGCTTTGAATTGTGTAATTTTGACATCTTCAAGTTTTTATTAAGAAAACCATAGGAAAACTAAAGATGTGTTAAGTACCTGTAGAGGAAATGCCATTATATAGTGGCCTTAAAGTCTGAGAAGTCCAATATTTGTATTACCATGGGAATATAACAAATTGAAATAAAATTGTCCAAATCTTCGAAATAATATGCTTTTGACTGAAATGGCTAAAACTTTTTTTTTTCTCGGTATTGGGAATCAAACTCAGGACTTTGCGCTTGTCAGGCAGACACTGTGCCTCTGAGCTATATTCCTGACCGGAGAACTTTTTGAAATGTCTGCTACTATCGAGGTTAACACCTGGCTGCCATTTTGTTTGTGGCAGATAGTAAATTTTGCTATTGATAAGTATTTGTTTTCTCACAGGATAAAATAACCTTAAGATAAATGGGGCAACCACTTCCATTTGTAATTTTGTTTGTATTTCCCATACAAAAGTTTTTAAGCAAGATCTATTTTGTTTGAAAGATGGACATTAATTGTACAGTCACAGTACCTAGTTTGGCTCTTGCTTTTTATCTATAACGGACTAGATTAGATGCTGTCAATTGTAGCATCTTTTAGTGAGTAAAATTTACATAAATATTGTTACTCATTTCTTTTTGGTGCTGCAGAAGTGTGGTCAGGTCCTTAGAACCAAGTCGATGGTTTCTTTTGTTTGCTACCTACTTGGGGGGAGTAAAATGTGATTAAAAAGGACCCATCACTTATAAAGGGGGAGAAGATCAAGGGAAGGAGGGGAAGGGGGTGAAAAATTAAGTGGTGTGTGTGTGTGTGTGTGTGTGTGTGTGTGTGTGTGTGTGTGTTTAGTTTTTTGAAATAAGGTCTTCTTGTGTAGTTCAGGCTGGTCTTGAACTCACCATGTAGTGCAGGTTGGCTCCTGAGTGCTAGGATTACAGGTGTGCACCACCACACCCAGCTAAGCATTAAGATGTGTTCTGAACATGTACAAATTCCACACAAGGAGTATACACATTATGTACAGTGAACATGTACTAATAAAAAATTAAAACATTGAAAACATACTTCCCACTTATTTGAAAAAAGGATGAGTAGCTTATGGTTATAAGGTAGATATTGCTTCTATTATTTTGAACAATATGCATATTACTAAAAATTAATTTTAAAATTATGAAGCCAAAGTGGATAATACACAATGCATAGCTGAAAGTCCAAGGATTATTCTAATCATATATTTAAAGGATTTATGGGATATTTATGTTACTTTTGTTTTGCTTGGTTTTTGGTTTTGGTTTTGGTTTTTGAGAGGCCGTACTGAGAATCAAACCCAGGGTATTGTGCATGCTAGGCAAGTGCTTTACCGCTGAGTTGTATCTCAAGCCTTAATCATATATTTAGATTAAAATATAAATAGAACACAACCAAAAAAATGATTTCTCTTGTCAAAACCTGGCACTGAGGTTTTAGCATTCTTTCTACAGATTAAGCAAATTTTTACTTTATAAAGGCTCTGATTTCACTCTAATAAATCCACATCCTGCAAAAAACTGTGTGTGCGTGTGTGCATGCGTGTGTGTGTGTATTTAACTCCCCTCTCCCATTTTCTTCTTGGTATAGATTTGAGGAAAAATAATAAAATAAAAATTTTTCTTTACACTGGAGATCTTCATATTCTACCATTAAGTGTAAATGATTTTGAAAATTTTTGGAAGAATTCATCTATTTGTAGTAATTTCAGATACAGGACCTGATTTTCAACACTGTCATTTAGGTAGAGATCAGAACTTGTCTTCATTTGATACCTTCCTCTTTACAACTCAATCCTGGCTTGTCTCCATGTGCTGCGTTTCAGTTTTTTTGGCTTTAAAACAAAATGATTTTCTAATTTTTAACATTATCTTATGATATATTTTTCCTTATTCAGTATTTTTGCTACAGAAATAGCAAACTAAAAACGCCAGATTTTCAAGGACCAGCATAGCCAGTTCATTACCATAGATTGTCTGCATGCACTCCATTCCTGTTACTATGGAAACACATTCAGACTGGATTTATCATAAACCTTGAGAAATGCTCCTTATAACAGTTCACATAAAGAAACATCTGGATCCCTTATTTGTCGTGGTAGAGGGAGAGCACCCTCTTGTCTGTTTTGTGGGAAGCATGCTATAATTCATTATTTTCTTTAGCTATAAAAGTTCTAATGTGGATTTATCAAGTACACAGTTATATTTTAATATGACTGATTATATTTACTGAAATAGCTTTGGGAAATAAACATTTATGTTTATGCTAATTCATGAACTATGACTATGGGAACTTTTTTTTAAGGTTTCAAATATTTATTGTTGATCTATTAGTGCTGATCACAGAAAAGGATTTTAAGATTCCTGATTAAGTATATTCTGCTATCCGACCAGTGGTATTTTTTAAGCTTGATACGGTGATATTGCCTCCCATGATAAAGAGGATATCATCTTATGACCTCCGAGAGGGTAATTGCTGCAGCTTGTGTGCAGCTCCTTATAGTCCCAGCTTGGCCCTCCTCCAAAGTCTCCTCTTGGAGTTGTACCTAATTTTATTACCAGTCTTCATCCAAATCCATTGAGGAATGGGATGACTCTGCTTTTGTTTCTTGGCCAGGAATTGTTTGATTTTGAAAGTCTTGTGTGAGAAGACATGGTTAGGCTCATAGGCAAGAGCATGCACTCGATGGTGGAGGGAACTACTTTTTTTAAAAAAGTTTTTTTTGGAGGCAGGGTCTTACTATGTAGCCTAGGCCGCCCTTGAACTCAAGGCAGTCCTCCTGCCTCAGCCTCCTGAGTGCCAAGATTATAGGCATGTGCCCATGTGTCCATCCTTGTAATAATAGTTTTAAATAGATGTGTGCCTAGGTTGGCCTGGAACTTGTGGTCCTACCTCAGCTTCCTAAGTAACAAGGAGTATAAGTGTGAATCACAGTGCCTAGCTGCATAATACTTTTTTTTTGTATAATAATTTTCAAACTATATTTTAATCTTTTGTTAGGTTAATAGGCATGATGTGACTTAATGCCATTCTTTGGTGATTTTAAACTTTCCAGGGAAGTTTGTTCCAGAGCTGAATCTCAGAGGTGGCTAGGTAAGGGTTGTCAGTGAGATGTTACCTGAGGACATGGCACCTGCTTTTCTCTTACAGTCTCCATTGAGAGACCCTCAACAGCTCTTTAAAGTGTTTCACTTACATGTGACAGTTCTTAAATTTATACAATTCAGTTTCTGTCCTCTGAGCCTTCCACTTGCATTCTAACAGCATATAAAATATCAGGATAAACTTACTTCCTGGTCTTGAGAACTCATAAACAGATAATTTCAGGTTAATTCCAAGAGGTGTTCATAGGATATTTTAGGAACACAGAGAAGAGTTACACAGACTTATCTTAGAACTTCGGTGACTACTTCTTAGAAATGTTGTTTTGTGCGCATAAGATGGTTAAGAGTTGAACCAAAAAGTATAAAAGGGCACGGTAACGTAAGACATGCAGGAGATCACAGTAGTAATAAAGGGACCAAAGTGTGAAGCCACACATGCACAGTAACGCTTAGTAACTTAGCATTTTTAGTGGAGTAGCTTTAGGATGGACTTGGGCTTTTTCAAGATAGTGGAAAGCCGCTGAAGAAGTTTAATCTGAAGATGTGGTTAGATTTACAGATTAACCTGGGAATATATTTAAGAAGTGGTGGGTCTGAAGACAGAAGCAAGCCATTTATGTAGCATAGTAGGACCACTCTAATCCCCAAAGGCCTAAGTAATGACAGCAGTATGAAGAATTCCTTTCTTTTTTTATCTTTTTGAGACAAGGTCTCACTATGCAGTTCAGGCTGGCCTTGAGCTCACTCACTTTGTAGCCCAGGCTGGTCTTGAACTTGCAACAATCCTCCTGCTTTAGCCTCCCAAGTGCTGGTATTACAGGTGTGTGCCATCATGGCTGACCTGAAAAACTTCAAAAGTACGATAAACCGTAAAGTTTTCTTTTGTTAGAAAAGACTGGCATTTTAGTCATAGAGAAAATGAGTAAATAAATGACCCAGTTCATAATTCTATAAAGTAGTATTCAGCAAATGTACATTGTACTGAAAATTGCTCATTTTATGAATTTGTTAAAGTGACTTAAGCTATGCATTTACATGATTAATACTTAATTGGCATACATATGTACACACACATGACCTCAGGCTTATCTTTTTTTTTTCTTTTGTTTTGGTTTTTTTGAATAGGCTTTCACTATGCAATTCAGGCTGGCCTTGAACTGACTTTGTAGCCCAAGCTGGCCTTGAATTTGAAGTGATCCTCCTGCTTCAGCCTCCTGAATGCTGGGATTACAGGTGTGCACCACCACGTCTGGCTCAAGTTTATCCTCTTGAAGCACATGACAGGATTCCTTTTCCTTATTTTCTTTACATCGGTAATTTTTTGTTTTTGAGGTAGGGTCTCACTGTGTAGCCCAGGCTGGCTTTGATCTCACAGCAATCCTGCCTCAGCCTCCCAAGTGCTAGCATTACAGGCATGAACCACTATGCCTAGCTGCATCTGTGATTTGACTAAAGGACTTTGTAAACTTGCTGTTATCATTCCTCCCACAAATAAGTTGGTAAATAAGAGCTCTAAAGCTTTTGGTTAATAATTTCTGACCTTTTTTTTTTCTGCTTTAAAACTACGGCAGTTACACAAAATTAAGGAAAAGGTATTTATTGATTGATTTTATTTTTTTCTTATTAACCTTGAAACCTTACTTAGAAGAATATCCCCCATCCCACCAGCACAGTGCCCAGGGCACTGGACCACTGGTCCATCCCCAACGCCTCTTATGTTTTTATTTTGATGCAGGGTCTGAGTTGCCTGGACTGGTCTCAAGATTGTGACACTCCTGCCTCCACCCCCCCCCACCCCCCGTGTGTGCCACAGTACCTGCTGGAGGAAGAATTTATGAGGGGCTGTTTATGTATTGATTTCCTTTCCTTGAAAATAAGGATTAGAAGGCACAGAAGACCAATATAATTATTTAGTATTCCTGCAAATTGTTAACTCTAGGGAAGGAATGGGGAGATGTGAGGTTTTTTTGTTTTTGTTGTTATTTTCTTGCAGTTGGTGATTGCAGGAAATAAGCAAACTTTAAGAGCTGATGCTGTGGAAGAGAGTGTGTGTTTTAATCTTCCATTTACTGGCTGGGCGATTGTGACCTTGATTTTTCATTTTCTCAATAGGGATAGTAATAGTATTTCCATAACAGCTTGTTCTGAGGAGTAAAATAATATAACAAATGTAAAACATTTAGTATAGAATTGACATGTAGTAAGCTCTCAAATGTTAGCCACTCATTATTAGTATTATACTTAGTAATAAAAATTAAGCATGCTCTCATCAGGGATTTATTGAGGACACGGGTTTGAGAATTTTGGGTGGCCTCTACGAGGTGGTTTGATTGCAGTGGGTGAAAACCCCCTGACTTCCCCAGCCTTCGCTCTTGTCTTTCAACTGCTTCATGCTCCTTTCCTGGCATTGGTTTTCCTTTTCAAATTCTCTTCTAACTGTAGTAGTAACAATTTAATTCTTAGTCAACCTTCTGTTTTAGACAGTTTATCTTACAAGTCTTAACTCCTAAAATCTTGACGTAGTAAAAGACTGCGAGTGCACATAGGTCAGATTATGGTTGGTTGCTTGGTTAGTATTTTACCAGTTTGTGTGCTGACCATTGTAACAAACAGTAATAATAGCCAACGGGTATTGAGTTCTTACTATATACCAGGTATTGTCCACAGTGGTGTTCATGGATTAACTCTTTGCTCCTTGAACAACCCTCTGTAACAAGGGTTGGTATGACACGGTTGTATGTATCCAGTTTCTGGATTAGGGAAAAGTAAGATTTTTGTGATACTGAATAAATTGCCTAAAGTCACATGGTTAACTAACATTCCATGTGAGGCTCGGACCTGGCTGTTTGAATTTCAGCCTGTACTTCGAACAGTACTTAGTTGAGAGCCTAGGTAGTGTGTTAACTGTTATGTCAGTGTGTCTGCTGTGTTTGAAGGTTGATTGCCAGACTCTGAAACATATAAAAATCACTGTGTAAAGAAATATATGTTCTAAGATACCTCTTAAAAAGGAGTTGTTGAAAAACAAACCTGCTACCTTGATTGGATTATTGATCGTGTTGTCCTGGAGGTATAATACAGAAAAGCACCCATTCATGCTTAGTCTTTCTGGAAGATATAACAGCATGGACCATTGGCTTGGTTAGTATCAGAATTTGATGGAGGCTTACTAATTTAGGAACTTTTTTTACTCAATAGTTTATTAGGATTTATAAGTGTCATTTTAAAACGTCAGTCTGTTACACCATGTAGAAATAAGTATACAAAAGTCTGTGAAACAAAACATACTTTAAATACATTTAAGTAGATAAATAATCTCCAATTTCAGATTGTTTAGTCATTTCATTATTATGCAGTGGTAGCCAAGTAATCCTTAACTTCAGTTGCAGTAAAGCTTCCTGAATCTATTTCCATTGCAGATTCCAACTTCTGTTATCCTGCCCTTCACAGCTTTCCTTTAGGGTTAAGATGGCTATAAGATGGCAACTTCAAGTTCCAAATCTTCACTGTGTCTGTCTCAAGGGAAGTTTTCCCATTGCTGTGGTGTTCCAGGCAAAGTAAGTTTCAGGTGGATCTAATGAAACAAGTCATCCCTTATTTCAGTGATAGACGAGAAACTCCAAAGGGAGGAATACCCTCTACCTGGTTGCACTCCTACAACACAGAAGCCACTCTGTACCACCTGAGCTATAGGGCTGGGTCCTTGGTAACAGGGGATGCTGCTGGCTAAGTTTCTGAACTCTGTGCACTAGTGCTCTGTAATTGGGCCTGTGCCACTGTATACCAAACCTGTGTTGGTAGTTGATCCCACTTGTCAATCTGGACAAGTTTACCGGACTGATGGTTGCCAGTGAAATCTGTAACCATGCTCTCCTTTTCTTACTCACAGAGCCAGCCATTTTGCTTTTGAACGTATCTTTGTACTCAGCTGTATTCTTAGCTTTCTTTTTTTTTTTTTGAGACAGGGTCTTGCTATGTAGTTTGGGCTGGCCTTGACTATGTAGCACATGTTGGCCTCAAACTTATAGAGATCTTTCTGCCTCAGTCTCCTGAGTGCAGGAATTACAGGCATACACCACCATGCCCAGACTGGGTTCGAACTTGAATTTCTCTTGCTTTAGCCTCCCAAGTTCTGTGATTTTAGGTATATAAACATTTTCCTTTAAGCCAGGTGTGTTCGCACTTGCTTGTAATCACGGCAGGGATGGGAAGTTGAGGCGGGAGGCTCACAAGTTTTAGCCCAGCCTGGACAGTTCAGTAACGGAGACCCTGTCTCAAAATTAAAAAAAAAACCAACCAAACAAACAAAAACTTTTAGAAGGGCTGGGGATGTACCTCAGTGTGAAGGCTTAGCCTGAGCTCCCAATATAGTATCACATACACACACACAAAGAAAAGAAATGTTTAAACCTCTAGAAAAGTTAAAAAAAACTTAAACGGTCAACATCTAGATTGATATTTTGCCTTGTTTGCTTTACTCTAGATGCTTGTACTTTTTTTAAACCCCTGAACCATTTGAAAGTTGTAGATGCTCTATCATACTTTACCTTTAGGGGCTGGGGGTATAGCTCAGTGGCATAAGCGCTTGCCTGGCAAGTGCAAGGTCCTGAGTTCGATCCCCGGTACCGGAAAAAAAAAAAACCCAATTCAGCATACTTTACCTTTAAATATTTTAGCATGGCTTGCGTTCATCCATTCATTCATTCATTCATTCGTTTGTTTGTTTGTTTATATTTATATATTGATAAGATGAGGTTTCACAATGTAGGCCTTGAACTCACTATGTAGGCCAGTCCTCAGCCTCCTTAGTGCTGGGATTACAGTGGTACACCATCATGCCTGATGCATAACTTTCCTAATATTTTCTGGTGGACAGATTGCCATTATCATGCTTTTTGAATTAATAGTTTGGGCTGGGGTTATAGTGTGCTGAAGGCCCTGGGTCCTGCCACCAGTGTGCATGCACACACACACACACACACACACACACACACACAGTGCAAGGAAAACACTGTATATTAGAAGGTCCCATATTGTAAGATGATAATGTTATTTCTTTTCTTAGCAAACTAAAGTGAAATGTTCAGAGTTAGTACTAGAGAAGAGAAAAAGTAAATATCACACTTTTTAAAGACTTAGGTTTAGATCTAAATCAAAAGCATCAGAAACTTGAGTCTCTGAAGATACAGGTCTGAAAAAAACATGGAGACTGTAATATGGAAACTAATTGAAAAAATGATTTTGTATATGACAGTTTTGGGAACCAAAAATACAAATTGCATCTTGTTACATGTCAGGATTAGCATGACTTTCAGCTTGAAGTATGAGTGAAAACTTTTTTTTTTTTTTAGAAAGGGCCTTGCTGTGTAGTTCAGGCTGGTGGCAGTCCTCCTGCCTTAGCCTCCTGAGTGCTGAGATTATAGGCATGTATCACCACACTCACATGAATGAAAATTTTAAATTCATTTGTACTGTTGCTGCATAGCAAGATTTTTCTTCTTTTGGTTTTTTGAGACAGGGTCTCTATGTAGAGAGGCTGACCTCAAACTTGCAGCCATCCTCCTGCCTCAGCCTCCTGAGTGCTGGGATTACAGGAGTGTGTCACCATGCCTGGTCCCAATTCTTAAAATACATTATAAAGTAATTATTTCTAACATTGATTGTCATTATTAGCAGTAGGATATGAATCAGACTCCTAGAATTACACTGCTGGATTGAAGCCCAGTTCTGCCACTTACTAGCCATGTTCTCTTACTTAATTTCTTTGTGTCTCTGTTTCTCCATCTGCAATGGGAGATGATATTTACCTGGAAGTTGTTGGGAAGATTACTTGTGGAACTATGTAGAGTGCTTAGAATGGTGTACAGCATCTGCAGAGTACTATTTAAATGCTAATGGTGGCTACTAGGATAATTGTTAATTTTGGCAGTTACCACAGAATAAAAGCACATGAACAAAAGAAAGGAATCCTTCTTGAGAAACTTGTAGCTTAGGAAATGAAAATGCTATGGTGGTAAAAAAAAAAAAAAAATCATGGGCTTTAGAGTCAGACAGGCTTCACTTCAGAGTCTAGTTCTGTCCTTTTGCTTTACTGTTTATACAGGCTGGCTAACTCACCAGGCACTCCCATTTTTTTCGCCTGCGAACCAAGAATCACAATGCTTTACCTCTCTGCCAAGTGTTATGTCTCACTGCTGGGCACGTCTGATTTGAATTTGATCATTCCTGCCAAACTGTCCCATCAGTGGCATGTACCGTGTCTCAGGGAATCTTTGATTACAGGAGTGCAAAGACAAAAGTATTGATTTAGCAGGCCAGATGTTCTCATTACAGTTCCTTAAGGAAAATTTTAAAATAGTACAAAAACTGTAAGACAGCTAATTTGTGGCACAATAGTTGTAAATGCATATTACAGAATACACACCAGCAATGGGGTACTTGTAAGATTTCCATGTTAGGGCTGGGGCTATGGCTCAGTGGAATAAGCACCTACCTGGCAAGTGCAAGGTCCTGAGTTCAATCCCCAGTACTGAAGAAAAAAAAAAAAAAAAAAAAGATTTCCATGTTAAAAGTTAGAGAATTAATTAGTGGAAAACCTATTCATTAATACAAATCACTTTCTTTTAATTTAGTGAAATCAATTTGTTGATTATAATTTTAACTGTTATGAATAGTATTAATATATTTGTGAAGTAATTATTCAGATTCAAGCAGGTAACTAGATTTGGTCCATCTATAGACTTTTTATTAATTTTATTAGTAAAAAGATGAATAAAAATGATTAGATCTATTTATACCACCAGTGGCACAAGCCACCTGATGGATCTGTCGCACATGTACCACTGGTGGATCAAGCTGTCAGGAATGTGTTAAGATAGTGAATAAAATGCCTGGCCCAAAATAGGTGCTAAGAAAATGAGAGTCTTCTTTCTTTACTCCCCCCATCTCACTCCTGCCTCTAGTAGTTGGATTTGTTCTTTTGTATGCCGCCTTATTCATTTGTTTGTAATTTTAGAACATCTAAAATTATTTCTATTATAGCAGAATAAACAGCAAATGTATAAATTGGATGGCTGCACCCTGAAAAGTGTACTGTTAGGGTTCACTTTCCTCTTCTCTTTTGCTGATTTAGATTGCTTTCTGTACCATTTTGGTAAATCTTAAGGTGGTAGATTTTATTAATCAAGCAGTCATAGAATTGAATGATACGCCAACTCAGAATCCTTCACAGCAGTCCAAGCAATTTTGATCATTACATTAGAACTGATACAGTAGTAAAAATGTTTGTCTTCCTGCTTTAAGCTTTCTAGAAAAAAATACCAAAAAAAAATTTTTTTGGTACTGGGAATCGAACTCAGGACCTTACACTTGCCAGTCAGGCACTTGTGCTGCTGAGCTACATCCCTGGCCCAAATAGTATATGGGCTGCCCATTACTCCCCTTTCTTGAGATATGGATTTATCAAACTCTGTGACAGAGTGGTCTTATATCAAACGTGGTCTCATATCAAATGCTTCTCTATTTTATGACATTGTTATATAATGTAGCCATACCTTCTTAGAGGAGTGCAATGATTGTAAGAATATAGGGCAATGATTAAATGTGTGGGTCTGAATCAGCTAGAATGTAGTTTTAAGACGCTCAAGCTGTGAGAACCCCCCTCCAGATTTATTAAATTAGAATCTTCAGGAGATACACTGTGACATTTATATTTTGTAAAGTACCCCATATTGTTGTACTCTGTGTGCCCCTTGTTGAAAACAACTAGAGGCCAGACTTGGTGATGCATGTCTGTAATCCTGGCCACTTGGGAAGGTGTCCTGTCTCTAAAATAAAACTAAAAGGGCTAAGGGTGTAGCCACATGCTCCTGGTGTTCAATCCCTACTAAAGCATACATGTGCATGTGCGTCTGGATTCTGGGAAGAGTATAGAGAACTAGACATCATCCCTCATTATTTTATGACTGTAAATTGATAATACAGCTAATAAGTTAGGTGTGACAGTACATGCCTTTATTCCCAGTTCTTCCGGAAGCTGAGGCAAGAGGATTTCAAGTTTGAGCCCAGCCTAAGCAACTTAGTGATTTAGTGAGATCCTATCTCAGTGTAAAAATAAGGGCCAGGGGTGTAACTCAGTGGCATAAGCACCTGTGTGGCAAGCACAAGGTCCTGAGTTCAATTCCCGGTGCCAAAAAAGAAAAAGAAAGAAAGAAAAGAAAAAGGGCGTATAGCTCAGTGCAAAACCCCAGCTAATAGAACAGCTTTACAGTATCTGTCAAAATTTCAAATCCGTTCTATAGGACTATGTAAATGCACAAAATATAAATCTAGTTTTAATAATTTTTTTTAAGACGAGAAGGATTTACTAGAGGTAGATACAGGATGCACTCAAGAGCAGAGAAATGAGGCTAAGAGTGTTTTCTGTTGTTTTGTTTTGTTTTTGAGACAGGGTCTTGCTATGTAGTTCAGGCTGGCCTTGACTCACTGACTGTGTAGCCCAGATTGGCCTCACATTCATGACGTTCCTCCTGCCTCAGCCTTCCAAGTTCTGGGATAAGAGGCTTGTACCACCACACCCAGCTATGTTTTCTGTAGACTTGTCCATAATACTAAAAAATTGTAAGCAACTAGTTGACTATCAGTATACAAATGGTTGAGTGCATTATAGTGGTATGTTTATTTACTCTTCAACCATTTCTAGGGTGAAATGTGTATAAAAATTATATATGCTGGTATACTTTCCAAGGATATATTATTAAGTGAAACAAGTTAGGATAAGCCCTGTTTTTTTTTTTTTTGTTTGTTTTTTGTTTTTTGGTTTTTTTATGTGTGCCAGTAATCAAATTCAGGACCTTGTGCTTGCCAGACAGGCGCTATATCACTGAGCTTTATCCCTGGACCAAACTCTTTTTCAAATTTGTAAGTAAACATACAGAGAAAGATGTGCAGAAGTACCTGCCAAAGCGTTCACAGTTGTTGTCCATGATGTGGATGATGTAAGGGGTAAGGCTTTTTACTTTTGAGTTTAAAATATTTGGAATAAGACTTCATTTTTATAATACAGAGAACTACTGGGCAAAATGTGAATGATTTTAAAGGAAGTGCATATGGAAACTATGTGTCAAGATGCTGCTTACTTTACAAATACCAATTTTAATCGTAATAATCTGTAAACTGGGAAACAGACCGGAATGTCAAGATCATTTTGCATGTTTGCGAAGAGGATAAAATTTTGTTACAGAATTGTTGTAAAAATAATCAGGAATTTAAAACAGATAAGGATTTAAGATAAAATGTATTTGCCTTGTCTTATGTTGACTTTTGTTGTAAGACTTATGTAATGTCTATGCATATCTGGATATGAAAATTAAGTTCAAACATTCTAGTTTAATTCTTTTTTAATTTATTAGGTTCTAGCATTTGAGGATATTAGCACCTTTTAATTCCTTCTCTTCTAATTTTAGGCCCGATGAGAGAAAGGGACAGTTAAGGATGCTGGAGCAGAACAATGGATTTCTCTTTCTCTTTCATGCAAGGGATCATGGGAAACACAATTCAGCAACCACCTCAACTCATTGACTCCGCTAACATCCGTCAGGAGGATGCTTTTGATAATAACAGTGACATTGTTGAAGATGGTGGCCAGACACCGTATGAAGCTACCTTGCAGCAAGGCTTTCAGTACCCACCTACAACAGATGACCTTCCTCCACTTACAAATGGCTACCCACCATCAATCAGCATGTATGAAACTCAAACCAAATACCAGTCATATAATCAGTATCCCAATGGGTCAGCCAATGGCTTTGGTGCAGTTAGAAACTTTAGCCCCACTGACTATTACCATTCAGAAATTCCAAATACAAGACCACATGAAATTCTAGAAAAACCTTCCCCTCCACAGCCACCCCCTCCTCCTTCGGTACCACAAACTGTGATTCCAAAGAAGACTGGCTCACCTGAAATTAAACTAAAAATAACCAAAACTATCCAGAATGGCAGGGAATTGTTCGAGTCTTCACTTTGTGGAGACCTTTTAAATGAAGTACAGGCATCCGAACATACAAAGTCAAAGCATGAAAGCAGAAAAGAAAAAAGGAAAAAGAGCAACAAGCATGACTCATCTAGATCTGAAGAGCGCAAGTCACACAAAATCCCCAAATTAGAACCAGAGGAGCAAAATGTAAGTTGAAAGACCTTTTTCAAAAATTTTGTAATCTTTCTGATTTACTAGAACTCAAGGAGGTCTTTGTTAGCTTTTATTACTTCAAACATGAATATCTCTGGTGACGTCTAATTGCTAGCAAGGTGCTTAGAATATTATTAAGGGACAGAGTAAATATTTGTTGAATAAATGAATGGACATCATTAAAGTGAGGAAGTATTTTAAAATCTGTGACACCAAGAATCTTGTTTATGTTTCTTTGTTTTAAGACCCTTAGTTATTTTTACTTGCTAATAAGCTGGGTTTTGATGATGAAGAGGAAAGGTACAGAAATATTTTTCATTTATTTTAGAACAACTTTTGCTGGTAGAGCTTATATTTAACACTACTTGCTAATGTGTTTGATATATAATAAACTGATGTAAAAGAGCCCTTTTTATTAAAATCAGAGTTAGTATTCTTATGTATTGACTAAAACTTAAGGTGGTATTTTATAAAAGGTATCCTTCATAGATAATTTCTTTTGTGGGGGGGAGGGTATCAGGAATTGCACTTAGAACCTCACACTTGCCAGGCAGACACTGCGCTGCTGAGCTATATCCCAGGTAATTTAAAATGTGTGGTGCTGATTTTTTATTTTTATTTTTATTTTTTACTTTTTGGAACTAAAAAAAAAAATGACTTTATTGAGGGCAAGAGAATGCAAATATAAAAATCAAAAGCTTATCTAGCATTTAGTTAACTTTCCATTCTCTGTTTGTCCAGTGAAAGCTGGACGTTATTTGTACATTTTCTAAGGGTCCGGATCTGCTCATGAAATCTTTATACAAGGGGAAACTGAGGGGCAGATTCTTTAGGGGCCCTTTGGGGAACTCTCGCCAGGGCGGAGTAAACGTTCATGTCTGTCTACTTCTTTCCCTTCTGCTTCATGTGTACTACAAAATAATCATTGCACGCAATGGTGAGGCCCATGATTAGTGAAAAGAAGCTCTAGAAGCCCACTTTGCCATCTCGACACTGATCCAGGTCCTTCATGATTTTGTCCACAGCCAGAGGGTCTTTTTGGTTTTCCAAGAATCCCGGGAACTCCTTCTTCATGAGGACTCTCAGGTCCTCCTTTGTTAGGTAGCATTTGTCCCCAGCAAATTTGTGAAATGTAAACATCATGGTTTCCATGGCATGTTCCATTTGGGAGGGCATTTTGGTGAGGTCTGTTGAAACGTGGGCCCGGAGGCGCTGCAGACGCGGGGTAGCAGGGCGAGCGGGGCACGCGGGCGGGGGTGATTTTTTAAATACTGTATCTGAGTGTCAATGTCAAGTTGCATAGCAGTAATGTAATAATAATCATTGTGTGACCTATCAATTCTAACTTGAATGCAGAGTTCATGATAAGAATTGCAGATGTTTCTTAGACATTGATTTGGGGAGAAAATGATATATGTTTATTTAGATGACAATTACCTGCTTTTACTAGCTAAGTGTAGAATAAATTTATTGTTTTCTGTTCAAATGTTTACTTCTTACTAACTTAAGTTTCCCTTGGTAGCTGGGCTCATTACTTCATACAACTCAAATGTCATCTTTTTCTGGATAAAGATCACAATGGTTGTAGGCTTTCACAGGTTCAAGTGTGTTTCATCATGTTTTCTCATTGTTCTATCATTTTTTTACTCATTTAATGCATAATGATTGGATACCTACTCTGAGTGAGGCACTGTTCTTAGAAGATGTGGCGGTGAGTGAAAAGCAAAGTTGCTGCTCTCGAGGTACTCATGTTCCAATGGGGAGAGTATCAGAGATAGGTAGCTTCAAAGCTATGAAGACAATAAAAGTGTATGATGAGGTAAAGGGTAAGCAGGGACACCTCAGCTATTCTAATATCTTAGTTCTGCATGGGTAAGAGCAAGGCTTTGGAAGAAATGATTGCTGAAATTCATGCCTCTTGGGTTGTTACATCATTTATCAACTGCTTCCCCAAACCTAGCCCTCTGTGCTCTTTATTGTCTGTCTGTTAAGTAAGTGAATAAGTGGAAAGAGAAATTAGCTATGTGGACTCCAAAAACATTTGCTGTAGCCTTTCTTATCTAGACCTGTAGTGGAAAGATACTGGCTTTGGGGAATCAAACAAATGGGTAAAATTTGCTTTAGCTTATTAGTGCCTAGAACTGTGTTGCTGACCTGTCTTGTTTTTGCTGTAGAGAATCTGGCAAGTAGAAGAAAAATAGACCAGGCTTTTTGCCTTTGTTAATAAAGTTAGTTAAAAATATATCTCAAAATAGGAAGGGGCTGGAAGCTGTTAAAGGTGAAGATAAAACGGTCTGTTTTTCCTGTCTTTCTGCTCTACTAGAATCTAGGAAAAATTCAATACAGTGATGTTTATACTAGTCACTTTACAGTTAGATTCTAAATCCAGTCTGTCTTTGTTGGAAATCTGCTATGCCTGTTTCTATGCCACTTAAGCCTTCAGTTAACTGTCATAGCCCAGGATTTGCAATTTTTATATGTAATTTAAGAGTTTTGGTTTTCTTAGTGAATCTGCTGAGTGTAATTTAATACGTGATTTCTTAGGATCTTAAAATACCTTAGGGTAAAGGAGTATCAGTTTTCATCAAAACTATACGTGTAGAGAGTGGCATTGATTGCATTCAGTGTTACTAATACCATAGCCGGAAAGTTGGTTTTGGGGAGAAATCCAAGGTTTTTCCTGGTCTCTCTCCTGCCTTCTTTCCATTCCCTCCCCTCCCCTCCCCTCCCCTCCCCTCCCCTCTTTCTCCTCTTTCTCTTCTTTTCTGTCCCTCCCATCTCCCCTCCTTCAAAAAGGTAGAATGAAGAGCTAAGTCTGGTCAGTTGAAATTTTTTTTTTTTTTTGGTACTGAGAATCAAACTCATGACCTCACACTTGCCAGGCAGGCACTGTGCCACTGAGCTATATATCCTTGGCCAGTCAGTTGAATTTTGATGAATTAAAATTTTATTGTATACAAGGGCAATTACAAGTTTAAATAGGTGCCATAATGAAACTTTAAGCCCAAAACTGCAAAGGCTCTTGCTTATCCCGTGTTTGTGCTTTTGCTAAGTCAAGCAATAACTAGAGCTATGCACAAATAAGTGTATACTGTAACTTTGAATGTTTTTCAATTAGATGACCTTAACTTGAACAGCATCTGTTCTGCTCCCTCAATATAGTTTTGTTTTGTCTTGTTTTGTTTTTACCTTTTTGAGACAGGGTCTCGCTATGCAGTTCAGGTTGGCCTTAAGCTCACTTTGTAGCCCAGGCTGGTCTCAAACTTGCAACAATCCTCCTGCCTGAGCCTCCCAAGTGCTTGGATTACAGACATGCGCCACCACGTCCGGCTCCAATTTTTTTTTTTTTTTAAATTTTATTTGAAGACAAAAGAACCCAGAATAACACAGAAACAACACAGAAAATACCAAGTTATACAGAAAATAGTAGGGAATTGGCTCTGGATGCTATATTCCAGTTGTTTTATAATATGATAGTTTGGGGTTGGGGGGGTTGATACCAGGAATGAAATTCAGGACCTTGGACTTGCCAGGCAGGTGCTGTGGTGCTGAGCTATATCCCCAGCCCAGTAGTATAGTTGTTTAAAGTGTATTAATTTTTGATACTTTTTTGCTGCCTCCTGTTTGTCCCACAGGTCCCAGCTTTGGTGGTTAGCATTGTAGAAGACATAACAGTGAAGGGAAACATGTGCGTGTGTGCATGCGTGTGTGCGTGTGTGCATGCGTGTGTGTCCTGCTGATGCTGCTGGAGAGCACCCCTTTTCAAGAGTCCTCAAGGAAGCAAAACAGAAGGCCTGGAGAAAAGGTCCAAAATGATTGCCCACATCCTCCTACTCTTCTTTCTTGTATTCTTTTTTGAGCAAACAAAATATCATCTAAAATAATACATTTCATGATTTTACCCACAACTTCTTTTCCTAGTACTTGTTATGAGCTCTTTGGCCTTCTGAAAAATGGCCATTATTTATTTAGAACAAGTGTATTTTCTCAACAATGAAAATGTGTTCAAACTAGGCAGCAGGAGACCTGAGATCACCACTGAAATTTTTATATTTTTAAAATCTGCTTTAGCAGTTTTTCCTCCCACCAAATGAGAAACATGTGAAAAGGTTTCTGCAGTTTTCCTCCTTGGTTGGCGTAATGCCGCAGGCATGTGAGGAGAGGCCTTAGTCAAACATTCATCATGTCCCCCTAGCACGTAAGTGGGCTTCTCCATCAAGCCACCCATTAACTCTTAGCTTGCTGCCCCTTGCCCAGAGCTGGCAGCCAGATTAGCCACAGTAACAGTTAGAGTGTAGTTCTCAGCCTTGGGCCTCAGTTTTTAGAATACGTTCATATGTAAAATCATTCTTTCTGTACACAGTTCTTTGCTTTTTAACACTATGAACTTTATTATTCAGAAGTTAAAAGAAAAATGCAATTTGTTTTTACGCCTTTCAATGCCTTTACATTTTTTTTCTCAACCTGAACATTGACAGTTTTTTAACCTTTTAGGAAATTCAATTTGCATAATGTTTTTGAAAATTCATTTAGGTAATACCTGTATTATTAAGAGTTTGAAATTCTGCCAAACATACTGCATGTTGTTAGTCTTAATGACATTCTTATATTTTAATAAGAGGACTAGGGCAAAATATTTTAAAGGAATATTTAGAACAATATAATTTAGTTGCCCTCTTAACATAATTTTTCTTTCTGTTTAAGCAGTCTTACTGCTGGGCACAGTGGTACATACCTGTAGTTCCACCTACTTGAGAGGCTGAAGCAGGAGGATCACAAGCTGGGGGTCAGCCTGGTCAACTTAGTGAGATCCAGTCTGAAAAACTAAAAGAGAATAAAATAAAAAGGCTGGAGAGCTGAGCATTTTGGTGTGTAGCTGTAATCCCAGCACTTGGGAGGCTGAGGCAAGAGGATCACCATGAGGTCAAGGCCAGCCTGGGTAACATAAGTGTGTTCAAGGCTAGCCGGCACTACACAGCAAGACCCTATTTCAAAAATAAACAAAAAGGCCAAGGTTGTAGTCAGTGTAAAGACTCTGGGTTCAATTTCCAGTACCCTTCCCTACTCCCCCAAAAAGGGAAAAAAAGAAAAACCTAAAGTATAGTAGGCTTGTGTTTTATAGCAAAAATTACTCCTTATTTGCCTTCAAAAAAGATCTAGCCTTCCCTTCCCTTGAACACCATGCAGCTACAGTGTGCCCCTCACTGTCTTGCCTGTGATGCTCCTCTCCAAGTTACCCCACTGCCCTGCCATAGTGCGACCAAGGGTGAGAAGCTAAGGAAAGCATTTAAGCTGGGTCTGGAACTGAAGGGCAACTTCTGAACAGCTGACACAAACATGGGCAAGAGTTCTAAATCACTTGATTGTTGGTCTACTGATCAGAAAAACCAGTTTCTAAATTTGAACATAGGCTTTTCTTTTCTTTACTTAATGAAGGTATCCTACTAGGCGCTCAAGATACCACTACAGAAGCATCCAAGAGAGCTAATTTTGTATCTGTTAATAAGCTATTTATTTTACCTGGGTTACAGCAGTAACCTCCTGATGACACATTCTGTTTTCCCTCTTCCTACCTCACAGCCAACAGGTTCTTTTTAAACATAAAATTGATGCTTGTTTCTTGTCTACCTAGACTTCTTCGGTGGCTTTTGACTGCATTTAAGGTAAACTCCAAACACTTTACTGTGGTATGCTTTGCAACCTCATGTTCATCTTGTAACCTCTCTCTTCCTTGGGCAGTGAGATCAGTCCTTGTGACTTCTTGAAATTTCTGCCTTTTAAACCTCAGTACTTCAGGCATCCCACTCTCTCTTCCTGCACTGTCCATTCTCTTTTACTAAGCTAGCTCCTCTTTGATTCTCAGATTATAACCTACTTTGTTAGAGATGCTTTTCCTGTTCTTCATATCTAAAATGACACATAAACTGTTCTGGATGTTTGTGTTTCTGTTTGATGTACACATCTGTAAGGTTCTTTAGGTCAGGGACCACATCTACATCTGCTTGTTTCGCTGTTAGAGACCCAATTCCTAGAACTGCACCTGGACAGGGAGAGAGGCTATGGAGTCAGTTCTGATACATAGCATTTGAAATGTTAGACTGCCTTATATAAAATCCCATTTTCCTAACAGTTACAAACCTTTCAGTACTTTCCTTTTCCTGAATAAAACTTTATTTTCACAACAGTATCTAAATCTTATAAAGTAATTGAATGAGAATTTTAAGTAGATTTTAGAATAAAGTGTACTTTCAATGGGATTAAGATTTTTTTTCTCTCCCTCTCCCTTTCTACCCTCTGCCCTTTCTTCTCCCCCTCCCCCTCCCCCTCTCCTTTCCTTTCAACAGGGTCTCACTGTGTAGTTCAGATTGACCTGAACTCACTATGTAGCCTAAGCTGGTCTTGAATTTGCAGCAATCCTGCCTTAGCCTCCCAAATGTTAGGATTACAGGTGTATACCACCACATCTGGTTTAAGACCTAATTTAATCTATACAGTGCTACTTTGGTTTAGGAACCTAATTCTTTCCACAGTTGTGGTTGCAAACCAAGTTGAATGAGAACAGAATCAAATTCAATGGTTAGGCTCAGTGTTTACCTTTATGGGAAAAATTAATTCAGTTCTCAGTCAATTTGGTTTTCGACCTGACTCATGGAAAAATGAAGTTTGTGAATTGAGGCTTGTATGCCCTCTTTTTTGTTTTTTGTTTTTGTTTTCTATTCTTGGTATTTTGAGCTAGGGTCTAGCTATATAATTCAGGCTGGCCTTGAATGTAGTCTAGGCTGGCCAGGATGGACAAACTGTCCAGCTAGGACTAGCAGTCCTCCTACCTCAGCCCTTCTAGCACTGGGATCACAGGCATGTGCCACCACTCCCGGCTTTGTTTTTTGGTTTTTTGAGTCATGGACTTGCCCTGTAGTTCAGGCTGGTCATGAATTCACTATGTAGCCCAGGATGGCCTCAAACTTCCTGCCTCACCCTCCCAAGTACTAGGATTACAGGTATGTGCCAGCATACCTTGCTTGTTGTTTGTTTCTTTCATTCTTTCTTTCTTTTTGAAACAGTCTTGCTATGTAGTTCAGGCTGGTCTTGAACTCCCAAGGTTTCAGATTTGTGGTAATCCTCCCAACCTCAGCTTCCCCTGGGATTACAGGCATATACAGCTACACCCAGCAATACACCCTATTTTAAAGCCATCTGAGTTTTGCTCTCTGACAAGTAGGAAACTTTAAAATTCTTTCAAATTGTAGCAATAATTTCTCTTTTACAGAAGATTGATAATACAAAAGTGTAGATGATCTTTCTTTACCATTTCCCTAATTTCACTCTCAAAAGAATTCGTTTACATTTGTACCACATATTTTAAATACATATATAGATCATTTTAAGGTAAAAAAGTTGGAAGATATGTATAGATATAGGTGTAGATTATCAACATGAAATAATACTGTAGTTATTATTTCTCTGGATAGAGTTTTCTTATTTTATGTGTTTCTGTAGGGTAATTTTCTGAAATTTAGTTGCTAAGTTGAGGAGTATACATATTTTGAGTACTGACAGTACTTCCACATTTTATAGATAGATTACTTCTCAAAATATTTTCCATACACATGTTTAGAAGTAAATTCTCTGGGTTAAAATCTGAACACTTCGAGGCTTTTCATACATATTACCCAGTTGCTTTCCAGGAAAGTTCTAGGCTACATATTAGGGATAATTTGAGTGCCCTCCCATCTTTTTTCAGTCTGGAAGGTTAAAAATACACTTTAATTAGAAATTTAACTTTGGAAGTAATCAAGTAAGTACTTGGTATAATCTTGCTCCTTGCATTGTTCATTTAATAAGTGTCCTTTATTTGCAGTGTAGTTTTCATTTTTTAATGTCACTGTTCCTTGATTTGCTGCCACTTTATTTTATTCCCACCCACCTTTTCACCTAGAGACCAAATGAGAGGGTGGACTGTGCACCAGAAAGACCAGGAGAAGAGCCAGCACTCAAAGATGCTGCCCCGGTGAGTTGCTTTGTTGGCTACTGTCTGCCCAGAGGTGGGGTGAGAGGTAGGGGAAGCAAAATGATGAAAACACAACACAGTGTACCATTACAGTTCCACACTTCTTTATTTTAGAAATCACACTGAAACAAATCTTGGAACTGGTTAAAGAAGTAGATATTTAAAAAAAAAAAGAAGAAGAAGAAGTAACTGTTTGCAGCCCAATGTGGTAGTGCACATATGTAATCCCAGCACTTGGGAGGCTGAGGCTGGAGGACCACGGCAAGTTTGAGGCCAGCCTGGCTACATAATGAGACCCTGTCTCAACGCCCTCCCCCCAAAAAAACCCCAGTAGATATTTTCAGTGAGTTATTTTCCTTTGAAGAACTATATTTTTGTTGATCATGTGAATTTCCAGATGCCTTATCAATAATTTGGCAACAGAAAACACCAGTCCTATTTTTGGTACTGTATTTAGGGTAGGGGTTATTTTATTTCCTCCTCTCTTCTGTCTTGCTGGTTATAGATACAAGTATCAAAGGTATGTATAAATAAGATGAATTTTACATTGTTAGCATTTTTAGTGTATGTAGTACAAAGTTTATTTGTTTTAGTTCACTTCTGATGGAGTTTTGTGAACTTTTCCCGTAGGTTCAGCCAGTACTGTCTTCTGCCCCAACCACAGAAGTAACCACTGGTGTTAAGTTTCAGGTTGGCGATCTTGTTTGGTCCAAGGTGGGAACCTATCCTTGGTGGCCTTGTATGGTTTCAAGTGATCCCCAGCTTGAGGTTCATACCAAAATTAACACAAGAGGTAAGAAATGTTATAAATGGTTATTAAGCAAATTTGGCAATGAAGAAAACTTTAAATGTTACATTGGAATATAAGAATAAGCCAGGTGTGGTGGCACACACCTGTAAATCTGAGCACTCTGGGTGGCTGAAGCAGGAGGACCACAAGTTTTAGCTCAGCCTGGGCAACTTAGATGCTGTCTCAACATAAAAACAGGCTAGGAGAGTAGGTTAGTGTGATGGGCTTAGTGTACTGGGCTCAACTCCCAGTACACACCTCAAACACAGATAATACACACATAATACATAATCTCACACAAAATATGTACATATCTATATCCATTTTAATAACCACTGAAATAAATTTGGTCATCTTATCTGTGATAGAGAGCCCCTACAACTGATGTAATCTTCATTTTCCCTTGTAATACTTTGCATTTAGTTACAATTTCTTTGTACATCTTAGAGAGAGAGAGAGAGAGAGAGAGAGAGAGTGTGTGTGTGTGTGTGTGTGTGTGTGTGTGTGTGTGTTTTGCTGGGGATCTAACCTAATACTTCGTTTTTTTTAACCTAGTATTTCATGTATTCCAAGTGTCAAGTCACTTTCTCATTGCTGAGACACAGTACCTGACACCCACAACTCACAGGAGGAAAGATTTATTTGGGTTCACTGTTTGTAGAGGTTTCAGTCCATACTTGGCTCCAGGCTCTAAGACAGCTGGCATGGCAGAGGAGGCCTGCTCCTGGCAGGGCAGCAGGAAGCAGAGAACAGTCACCAGAGAAGAGAGAGAGAGGGACTCTTTCCACCCATGCTCCAGACGCACCTCCTCTGATCAGGCTTTACCTCCTAATGTCACAATATTTCCTTAAAAAAGTTTATGAATATGTAATGTCTTATATGAGCTTTATTAAGGACCAGCTTTCTTTAATTTCATCACTGATTCCTATGGATACTAACTTTTTTTAGCATAAATGAGTACTTTTTATTCTAATAAATTTTACAGGATGGTTTCTTCCTCTTCCCCTCCAATTTTGAATCTGTAAATTTCCTGTGGCATACCTGTATACTTGAAATGACAGAAGTATACCTTAAATCTAGCTATATATAACATAGGATCTTACGAATGTTAAAAGTTAAAAAAAAAAACGTATTCACACTTTTTTCCTTTGTACGTATGTACCTGCCCATTCATGCACATGCACACTTTGGGACCTGAACCCAGGGCTTCACAGATGCTAAGCAAGCACTCTGCCACTGAGCTACACCCCAGCCTGGAAATTTGAGCTTGGAACTTACTTCTGGATATTACTTTCTTTCATAAACTAATTCTTGTTGTATATGGACTTCCTCATTATGACAAATTTGCACCTGTTCTTCTTTCATCTTAAACTTGTTTGCTATTTTGGGGGAAGAGTGTCTATTTAAGTCTGGTGAGTCAAGTTTGTGAGGGGATCAGCCTGTCTATGGCACTTTGGGTTTTTTTTGTTTGTTTGTTTTGTCTTTTTTGAAACAAGAGTATTACTATGTAGTTCAGTATGGCCTTGAGCTCACTTTGTAGCCCAGGAGGAACTCAAACTCACAACAATCCTCCTGCCTCAGCCTCCTGAGTGCTGAGATTACAAGCGTGTGCCACCACACTTGGCATGTCTGTGGCACTTTGGTTGCATAGCTAGGAGTCCTTGTCCTGCCTCTATATCTGATATTGGACTGATCTCTCTGCACCACCATGTAGCTCTTATAATCCATGGTTCTACAAGTGGGAAAAGAAATGATAGGACCCTCCAAGGAGGCCAAATCTTAAATGAAACAATTTTTGTCCATATATGAGCCTCCAAGCTCACAGAGAAATTTCATCATGTGAGAATTGTGGCTCTTCAGGTCTGTCCCCTCAGGAAAGCATTCTTTTGAGATTAAATAAGGATTTCACATTTAATTACTTCATGAAAACCTGCTAATTTTAGTTCTTTTTTCAAGATACAAATGAAAACACAAATTTATGCCTCATCTGTATTTTAAAGGAAGTATTTAAATTTAGTTTTATTAATTATTGCCTGGTACCCTCCCAGGCAATCTCCTACTATAGTGCTGGAAAAACTAATTTTTTAAGAAATGTCACTACTGAAAATATGAGAATTTAGGTTAAGAAATATGTATTTTGGTAAAAAATTAAAATAACCTTTTTGTTTTCAGTCTTTTTAAAACTAATAGTAGTCACACTGAGATTTTTTAATTTTATTGGTACATTCGGATACACACAGTGATAACATTCATTACAGGAAATTCATACCTGTACATGGGTTATCTTTTTTTCTATTTCTCTCCCCTCCCTTCAGTCACTCTTCCCTTCATTATTTACAAAAACTTGTGTCCATTTTTATCCATATTTTTTTCTTGTCCCTTTTTTCCTTTCCTTTTCTTCCCTTCCTAGTTCCTACCCTTTCCTTTTGAGCAATTTCTTTCTATTTCACAATATCTATTGTATATTTTGGTTCTTACTTACACTTTTAGTTTCTCACCAGAGACAAAAAATGTGATATTTACACATGTGTGTTTAATTTATTTCACTTAAAAGTGTGGTCTCAAGGTGCATCCATTTAGCTAGAAATGTCTCAAGTTTATCCTTCTTTATGGCAGAGTAGTACAGTACTCCATTGTATACAAAAAATACATCTTCTTTATCTGTCAGTTGATGGACATTTGGGTTGTTTCCAAGATTTAGCTATTACAAGCTGTGCTGCTATAAACATGGATGTCCATATATTGCTGTGGTATGATGCTTTTAATTCTTTTGGGAAGATACCAAGAAGAGGAATAACTAGATCAAATGGAACCTGTAGTTTTAATTTTGTTGCTTTGGTTTTTAGTTTTGTCCTTTTGAGAAAGGTTCTTGCTGTGTAACTCAAGCGGGCCTTGAACACAGTGATCCCAGTGCTGGCATTACAGGAGTGTGTGCCACCACACCCAGCGTGCTAGCACCCTTTTTACCTTTAAAATTTGAGGACTCGTAAGAGCTTTTGTTTATATTGTTTGTGGGCTATCCCTGTTATTATTTAAATTTAGAAACTAAAGCTGAAAAACTTTAAAACAGTCAATAATTTATTTTAAAATAATCCTTTATTATCAATTATGTCTTTATGAAAAACTTTTCTCCAAAAATTAATTATTTAACATTTTTGTAAATCTCTTTAGCATCTGGCTTAAGTGGAGATGCTCGATTCTCAAATATGCTTCTATATTCAGTGTGCTTTGACTGTTTTAAGTGAAGTATATGTAGCTAATCTTATCCTCACACAGATGTGTAATAGGCAAAAAGAACAGGATTTTGGGGGCTTTTTTTTTTTTTTTTTTTTTTTTTCTTTTTGAGACAAAGGTCTCACTAGGCAGTTCAGGCTGGCCTTGAGCTCACTTTGTAGCCCAGGCTGGTCTTGAACTCACAACAATCACCTTGGCTCAGCCTCCCAAGTGCTGGGATTACAGGTGCACACCACCACGCCTGGCTAGAACAGTATTTTAATAACCCTTTCAGATAATTGTGGCTGTTTTTCTTTGATATTACACCAAAACTAAAAAAACCAGTGGGTTAATTACAGTGTAGAATCTGAAATTCTATCAGTGAACTTTTTATACTTTTGTACATTAAAATCCATTGATTCTATCTTGTACTTTGAGTGGATCTTCTACCGTGTATACTTTTTTTAACATCTTACATTCATTGGCCATTTGAAACCTCTTGGTTTACTGAGTCATATATAATTAACTCTTTTAAATGTTGACACACTGTCTTATAGATAATCTTCTAAATGACATTAATTAATAGCACCACCTATTTCATTAGAAAATTCTTTGATTATTGGGAAGCTAGTTGATTCAGAATCAAAACCCGTTTTCCCAGAATTTTACAAAATTTTGCTTAAAAGATCAGACTTTATTACTGGCAAGGAATAATGTTGTTTTTCTTGAAGTAGAGAGAAGCTCATTTTTGAGGAGATACCTGCCAAATACTGAAATTCAAATAACCATAGCTCTTTCATACATATTTTCTAGTAAAATGGTATTCCATGAAATAGCGGCCGGCTCGCTGTGTCACTCAGTCACACTAGCCCTTCTCAAGACAGCTGTCACACTCCATGTGGACTAGGGTTTCACTCGATTCTCCCTTTCATCACACAGAGTGTTAAATGGACATGTATTTAAGGCTTAAGACTTAGGAAAATTAGTAATTTTTACTGCTTCCTCAAGGACAGTAAGTAAAACTTTTTAAAGTGCTAGTTGATAGCTGTGAAAAATACAGTGATGGTGTACTTTAGTACATTAATTTTGTCTCCGTTCAGTGTAAGATGCCAATAGCGTTTTAAAATTTTTTAAAATTTTATTTATTTATTTATTTATGAGATAGGATCTTGCAATACAGTACAGGCTGGCCTTTAACTCATTATGTAACCCAGGCTTGGCCTCAAACTTGCAGCAATCCTCTTAGGAGCCTTGCCTCCTGAGTGCAGGGACTACAGGCACACACTACCTTGCCCAGCCACCAGCAGTCTTACCTGCTATTGCTTTTGTTACTGTTAAGTACAAATGTCAATATAGTAAGAAAGACCAGTGATATTTTGATAATGTTATGAAGACAGTTTTGAGACCTCATAGGATCCTGAATCTCCCACTCATATAGCTAGAAGAGCAATTTGATCAGTATTTGTCTTTTAAAAATCCAAAGAAACAAGGTTATACATAAACATGATTTCTACCCCAGTTTGTTTGTAAAAAGATGGACAACAAGTAGAAATAAATTGTATAACCATGTTGAGTGTGATGGTAGATACGTGTAATCCCAGGACTCTGGGAGGCTGAGACAGGAAGACTGCATGTCCAAGCTCAACCTGGAAAACCTGATTTACCACGACCATGTCTTAAAATAAGGACTGGGGATGTAGTCATGGGTTCAAGCCCCAGTGCTGCTAAATAAACTATTATAAGCTAAGTAATAAATCTAGTAATTAGCAGAATTTCAACTTTTTTCTTGAAACTTGTGGTACTGATTTTAATCATTCGGAGTAATTTCTTTTTTTCCCACCAGTACTAGGGATTGAACCAGGGCCTTCTCACTGAGCAACATCTCCAACCCTTTTAAAACATTTTTTCTTTTAAAATTTTAATACAAGGTCTTTGCTAAATCACTAAATTGCCCACCTTCCTGCCTCAGCTTCGCAGAGTGCTGGGATTACAGGCGTGTGCCACCACACCGAGCTATTTGGAGTGATTTTTACAGAGCTAATAGCTGTATAATTGGTAGTTATTGGAATATGTCCTTGGACAATTTAAAACATACAAATTGTAATGGGAAAATAGGAAGAAACCTATGTAAGAGGCCCTTTTGGCTAAGTACAGTATATGTAGATGCTCATGTTGTGAAATAATTAATGAGAATTTTACTTACAGGTGCCCGAGAATATCATGTCCAGTTTTTTAGCAACCAGCCAGAGAGGGCATGGGTTCATGAAAAGCGGGTACGAGAATATAAAGGTCATAAACAGTATGAAGAATTACTGGCTGAAGCAACCAAACAAGCCAGCAATCACTCTGAAAAACAGAAGGTAAATACAACATATTAATATTTTTAAGTCCAATTCAGAAAGAGAATTGTTTTCCCTAATATGTGGAATCCAAAATATATACCAAGAAAATAGAAGAAAGGCTGTTATTAGACAAGAGGAAGGGAAGAAGGGAAGAGGGGCTATAAAGATGGGTCATAGGGGAATGGGTCGGGTCAAAATACACGTCTGGAACCCTCCTAAGGGGGCGAGGGAAGGCAGGGCTAAAGGGGCAATGGAGGGCGAGGGTGGTTACATTACATACATATACAAATCTGCCAGAATGAAAGCCTGAAGCAAGCGCTGAAACCAGTTTTTTTAAAGGGTGACAGAATCTTTTTTGTTGTTTTTCTGTTTGTTTTAGTGTGTTTTTTGGGGGCACAGGGAATCAGATTCAGGACCTCATGCTTGCCAGGCTGGCACTGTGCCGCCGCTGAGCTACAAAATTCTTTAAAAATTGCTTTTATTAATCTTGGGTGGGTGGGTGGGTGGGTGTGCGTGCGTGCGTGCGTGTGTGTGTGTGTGTGCGTGTGCGCGCGCGTGCACACATGCACACACAATTTGATCCTGGGAATCAAACCTATGCCAGGTATGTGTTTTACCACTGAGCTGTACCCTAGTCCTCTAATATGATTTTTAAAGGATTTAATAATTCATAATTTTTCATACTTGAATTCAGACCCTTGTTACAATGATTTGTTATTTTAACTCCTTTAAGTTCACTTTGAATCATTATAAGTGATCACTAGGTTTGTAAGTATAACTGGTTTTTGTTATATAAATAACATTGTATAGTATTATTAAAAGCTTTATCTGCTTAGTACACTGTTGAATTCTTTTGTGAGTTGAGTTAATGTGCATAAGTCTATAGGATGTTAGCGAAATTTGGATTTTTCCAGGGATTTAAAATTTTTTTCCTATTTCAGTACCTCCTTATAATTCCTCCTTATTTAACAAAACTGCTTTATGAAAGTTAAGTTTAAAAATATTCACTGAAGGAGAAGGAAAGAAGGGACAAAAGAAGGAATACAAGGAAGAAATGAAAACAGCTTTTGTAAATGAGGAGGGAAAGAAGGATTGAAGAGAGGGGAGGGGAGTGGGGAAAGAAGTAAAAGACACCATGTCCAGGTACAGATTCCCTGTGGTGAATGTTAGCACTGTATATCTAAATGTGCCAAGAAAATTTTTAAAACCCAGAAAAGAAAAAAAAAGTTAGTGTGTACCTTCTATGAGACAGATATTATTTTAAGAGCTTTCTGTATGCATTAACTCATTTAATCTTCACAATAACCCATACGAGGTAGATACTATTACTCCTTTTTCTGCAGATGAAGAAACTAAGGCACAGAAAGCTTATGAAACTGCTTCACACAAATGATGGAACCAGAAAATACGTTTGCTGTAGTAGAAGATAGTTTAGCATTTTGACATGTTCTCCTGATAATCTGGTTGAGGTTTTAAACTCAACTAATTGTAACGTGGATCTTTTGTGATTCATGAATGTGCCATTTTTAACTGTAAAAGTTAAATGTTGTCACAGAGAACTGATTAGTTTTGTGAATCCTAGAATTGACAGACTTATACATTAGTATTTGACATAGACTATACCATCTCCTAGTTTCATTAACTGACTTTGCTCTTAGCTTAACCTTCTGAATAATTTCTGATTGCTTCGTCTCATGCACTTCTAAGCACTACCTTAGCCAGCTCACATAATTGTATTCAAAACTCTATTACCTCTGTTGCCAATCTAAAGCCTTCTGATCAACTCTGGATGTTAGAACCTGTGGAAACTGTGGTTTGGGTCTGCTGTGTCTTTTCTCTTGTACATGCCTCCTGTCCTTGGTCTTGTTAGCTTTTATTTGTTCCTCCCTCCTTTGTGTCCCTGTTTACTTATGGTAGACGAATAGCACATATTTGTTGGTTCTTTGCTGGTTTGCTCCATGGTGCCCCTGAGCTATCCCAAACTTCTAGCTGTTTGAGGAAAAATGGGAGCTTTGAGTTGTTACCCTTAGTGTTAGTGTGGAGTTGGCCACTGAAAGTAGTTATTTTTATAACCTTTCTTCTCTTTTCCTTAATTATCATAGCATTTTGTGACTATGATGTGAGGACAACTCCCTCTTTGGGGAACTCATCCAGCAAGTGGTCAATAGAGGAAGGATGTGTAAGAGAATAGACTTATATGACATCTAGCAGAGTAAGGCTAATTTAAGACAAAGTTACAGAGTTAAGATGTTCCAGTTGCTTGACTGAAGAACCTAAAGATACTTACGTGTACCTTAAAAAGATAACAGAAACAAGTGGGAGATGCATTTTGGTTTCAGTGTACCTGTTAAAGTATATCAAGTTAATGCCTGTGCCTTTTTTTAAGATTCGGAAACCCCGACCTCAGAGAGAACGTGCTCAATGGGATATAGGCATTGCCCATGCAGAAAAAGCATTGAAAATGACTCGAGAAGAAAGAACAGAACAGTATACTTTCATCTATATTGATAAACAGCCTGAAGAGGCTTTATCCCAAACAAAAAAGAATACTGCCTCCAAGACTGAAATGAGAAAGCCGCGAAGACCAAGATCTGTGTTGAATACTCAACTAGAACAGACCAATGCAGGGGAGGTGGCCTCCTCACAGTCAAGTACTGACCTTCGGAGACACAGTCAGAGGCGGCACACAAGTGTGGAAGAGGAAGAACCACCCCCTGTTAAAATAGCCTGGAAAACAGCAGCCGCAAGGAAGTCCTTACCAGCTTCCATTACAATGCACAAAGGGAGCCTGGATTTGCAGAAATGTAACATGTCCCCAGTTGTAAAAATTGAACAAGTATTTGCTCTTCAGAATGCAACAGGAGACGGGAAATTTATTGATCAGTTTGTTTATTCAACAAAGGTACCTTCTTTTTTATGGTTGTTTAGTTGTTTTGGGGGTGCTTGAGGGGAGTTATTTTAAAAGTAGTCAACCTTGGCATTTAAAGAACAACACAAGAATATAATTTAAATACTCTTTGTATTTCCCACATTTGAAACATATAGTCGCGTTTACCCTGTGGGCAAAAAAGACATAGGCAAAACATCTATGTTTTTTCTTTTTTTTTTCCACTTTCTTTTATAATATTACCATCTGTAGTAGATTAATCTTGAGCTATGCAGCCAAAATTGAGCTTAGCTCCCAAAAGTCATGGAAAAAAAATGGGCCGTTTGCCTGTTTCTAGTTTGTACAGTTTTTCTTTGTTGTTATGTGTGCTTCTTATCAAAATCATTTTTCCAGTTATCTGAATTAACCATTATTGTAAAAACTACTGTACTAAATCTACTTGCTGACCTGCTTGTTTGCACAGGCAGTTTTGTTAAGACTCCTGGTCTCAGGATATCTAACTGCATTTTATTGAATCCCAGTACTGTTTGTCCTGTGCTATTTAATTGTTGCAATAGCCTGGGGATGGGTTAGAAACAGTCTCTACAGGCAGAATGCCTCATCCATATGCCCTGGGATTAAAGACATCAGAGCCTATCTGCGTACCTCCTCACCACTCTCCCAACCCACACAGCCTTGGGTTTGCTTTAAAAATAATGAATTCCGTGTCGGTCTATTCCTGACATAGATACGTGCACATTAAAATAATTAAATGTAGCGTTACCTCATTAATAATATATTTTCTGAGACATGTTCAGGGTCCTCTAGGGGCCTAGAGCTCATGTTTAGTCTCCATTTTCATTCTCTTGATAGCAAATGAGTCTTTTGAATTTTTTAAAAATGCAAGTTGGCCTGATTCTTGGATCTAATTTATCTGCCTCTGGATACACAAATCAGAGTCAGTCCTCTCATCCCTAACAATATCACTTAAAAGAAATTTGAGATTAAACTAATTTTTAAAAAATACATACTTACAAATCACCCCTATATTTCTACTCCTTTACATTAAAAATACCTGAGACTTAAATAAATTTTACCTACTTTCTGTCTGCTCCAGATTACTTATTAATCACATTTTCGTCACCACAAATGACATACTTCTGTATCTGCAAATATTGTCTCTTTAGACATGTTGACTTTTCTATCTTGTAATAGGGTACTATATCAAATGATAGTGACTAGAGTTACGTATTAATGTGTATAAAAGAAGAAATTTCAGAACAGAAAATATTTTGTTTTTCAGTACGTTGCATGGTACAAGTTCATTTCTTTGGAATATCTGTTATTTGGACTTAGACCAATAGTTTTGTCCAAAGCTGTCATGCATGTTTCAATACATGCTGATGGCAATAAAATTGTGATAATGGCAACAAATGAACTATAATCAAAGATCAACAGATTTAAGCATATTATAATCATGGTAAGCCAGCTTCATAAGTCCATGAGGCTTTTTGTCTGGTAATTATCTGTTTTCTTTTGCTTTATTTTAAAGGGAATTGGTAACAAAACAGAAATAAGTGTCAGGGGACAAGACAGGCTTATAATTTCCTCACCAAACCAGAGAAATGAAAAGCCAACACAGAATATATCATCTCCTGAAGCAACATCTGGTCCTACAGGTGGGTGTGAATGAGGAGTATATGGACTTTGAGAGATCATCATTCTGTTCTGCTGTATTACTAAGATACTTCATTATCAAAAGTAAATTATTGAGCCTAGTGTGGTGGTGCACTTTTACAGTCTCAGATATTCAGGGGCTGGGGATATAGCTCAGTGGAATAAGCGCTTGCCTAGCAAGCGCAGGGTCCTGAGTTCGATCCCCAGTACCGCAAATAAATAAATAAATAAATAAATAAATAAATAAAATACAGTCTCAGATATTCAGAAGGCTGAGGCATAGGGATCACTTGAGCCCAGGAGTTCAAGACCAGGCAGAGCAACATAGCAAAGCTCCTCTCAAAAATGATACTACTATTACTACTCCTACCACTACTACTACTAAATATATAAAGAATTGAATTATAAAAGCAGTTATTTTGATACAGATAGTGGATGAAGGGCTAAAGAATTTTATTCATAGTAAGTTATTTTTCTTTTAGGCATTTAAAAAGGACAGTTCTATAAGAATGTGGTTATAGCCGGGGATATAGCTCAGTGGCACAGTGCTTGCCTGGGAAGTGCAAGGTTATGAGTTCAATTTCTGGTACAAAAAAAAAATCGTAACAAGAATATAGCTATAAAATCTAAACATACCAGAATAAGTAATCATACCATTTGATGATCTCTATTTGGATGAGAATAACAGCTTTACTTTTCCAGCGCCTTTAGCACATTCTTACCATTTCCTCCTTTATCCTCTATTGGAAGCAAATTGGCAGATATCAGAGCTCTTTTCATTATTCCTAGTTATGCAAGGTCTTGGTAGCTGAGAGGCCTAGGACCTAACTATCCTCATGTAATCTGTTCTCTGAAGATTATGCTATATTATTCTTGCCTAAATGAAAGATACCTATATTCAGTAAGATTGTATGTTTGGAATGTGTAAAGTATTTTTTTTAGAGGCTGGCAGGATCTTAGAGTTTCAAATGAATGGGGTTTGGTTATATAACAGTGTCATATCAGTAGTGCTTCTATAATACTGGTTAACATAGCCATCAAGAAAAGATTTACGTGGTTTTTTTTTGGCGGTACTGGGGATCAAACTCAGGACCTTGCGCTTGCCAGGCAGGCGCTTATTCCACTGAGCTATATCCCCAGCCCAAGAGTTAGGTATTGATTAGTTTGGTTACTTGGACTCTTAGCTTAGGAGATTTATTTTGTTCTTTAGTTTTTTAATCTTAAGTGACTATACAGTAGAAGCAAACAACAAACTGTTTTCTCTTCTACTGTACTTTGATTACTCAACACATTTCTGTGACCTGGACGGATGGATTTTAACACTCTGACCAATTCTGCAAAACCTAGGAAAGCACTTTACTTACGTTTACCAGCTTATTATAAAAGATGTTACAGAGGCTACCAGTCATCAGACACATGGAAGAGATGCACAGAACAGCATATGTGGAAAGAGCTGCAGAGCTCCATACCCTGTCTGGCTTTACCACTCTCGTAGCTCCTCGTCATGTTCCCCGAACTAGAAGTTCTCTAAACCCCATAGTTCAGGGTTTTTATGTGAGCTTCATCACATAGGTATGATTAGTTATTAACTCAGTCTCCAGCCTGTCTCCCTCTTTGGAGGTTGAATTGAGGCTGAGAATTTATCATAGTCTGGTCTTTCTGAGGACCAGTCCCTACCTAGGAGCTCATTAAGAGTTACCTCATTTCCTCTGTCACTGAGGAAGTCCCAAGGGATTAGAACTCTGTGTTAGGAATTGGGGCCCAACCAAATACTACAACAGGATGCACCTAACACCCCTATCGTGTATGAAATTGCAAGAGATTTAGGGTCCATGTGCCAGGAACCAGGGGCGGAGACCAAATATATACTTTTTATATCATAATATTACAGTGGCCACATAATTTTCTGAAAGGATCAAAGTTATAAGACCTGAAGTAATAATCTTGAATCAATAGTAAGCCAGGCAAACTTGTATTGAGGGGCATGAAGAAATATCTTTTCAAGGTAAATTTAAATTTCTAATTATTAGAAAAGCTTAGTAAAAATAATTACTGTTTAGAAAAGGACTTGGGCTTCTAAAAAAGTGATGGGGCTGCAGGACAGAAGTGGTGGCAGCAGACATGGGACATACGTTGGATGGTGTATATTAAGTATGCCTTCATTCAGTAGTTAGGAAAGAAAGCAGAACTAAAGAAAGGAGGGAGGGGAGTAGCAAGATCCAGAACCAGGTTGGTAACTTGTATCATTTCAAAATAATGTTTAATAGAATAAAATTGTAGCAGGTGTGGTGGCACACTTCTGTAATCCCAGCACTCAGGAGGCTAAGGCAGGAGGAGCACTGCAAGTTTGGGGCCAGCCTGGACTACACAGTGAATTCAAAGTTGGCCTGGACTACATAGGAAGACTTGTCTCAAAAAAAAAAACAAAAAAAAAAAACACTACAGTGAAGCAAAACAAAAATAATAATAAATACAGTGGTATGCTGGTTCATGAACTTAATTCTTTCCACAATTCTGGTTGTAAACTGAGTTGGACAAGAACTAAAATCATGGAAAGAATTAAGTTTGTGAACCAAGCTACCACTGTATAAAAAGTAAAATTTTAATGCTGTCGGTGAAATGGACTTGAGTTTTGCATTAATGCACAATTAAAAACATTTGCTTTCTTTGGCTGTGAAAAGTATATCTCAGCCTCAGCTCCTCATAGGTACATCAGCTCTGTTAGTGCTCTTTACTTTGTGTGTGTGTGAGTGCTGGGGCCCAGCATACTCTTCTAAACTGTTGTTAATTTGACTGAATTTAATTTATACCTAGAGTAGGAGAATCTTTAAACATCTGCAGTTTGTAACTAGGGAGAAAGTAAATTCTTCATCCTAAATATACTTTTATTTTTAATGTAGTTTGTTTTTGTCCCTCTCCCTCAGTTACTGGACATTTTCATGTAACCTTTTCATTGTAAGATTTAAGTTCTGCTATGAAGTTATTTTTAATTAAGTGGAAGGTTATAATTCTTTATATCTGGAAAAAGGCTGGCTAGTGCCTTTGGCAGGTGTATACAGTTTTGGTTATATATTGTGACTGGAACCTTATTTTAGGAATGAGTGCTCTTAAAGTTTTAGTGTTTGTTTAAATTTATCTACCAGCTGTGTTTGATAAACATACTTGGTCTTTTTAAGTGACCATTTTGCTTTTTTGTGTGTGAAAGTTGACTTAGTAGTTGAAATGTCAGAAAGGAAACTTATTTTTCCTTCAGAAGCCAATTGCATTATCATCTCAAGTGGTATTAACTATTTTTTGGGGGGGTACCGGAAATGGAATTCAGGACTTTGGGCTTGCCAGGCAGGCGTTTATGCTACTGAGCTATATCCCCTGCCCTCAAGTGGTATTAACTATTGAAGAGAATTCTTAAGCCTTAGTAAACTCAGGAGATACATAAGATATGTGGCACTGCTACATTTCTATGGTTTGAACATTTCATATTTATTTGCATTCATATTAGATTTCTCAGCTATTTTCCAGATCCAGACCCACTCACCTTCTGCTTTTAGAAGATAAGCATTATAGTACTGTTTAGTGGGTACCATTCAGAGTAATTTTAGGAAGCCATGTTGCCTCATTCACCCCTCTATGACAACAGTTCCAATCTCATCTGCACTTTATGTTACAAGTATATTGTCATCAAAACAAGTGAAGTTTTTATTTGATTTTTAGCAGCTCCGTTTACATTTTTGTCTCTTCTGGTAGTAGTTGAATAATGCTGATGAGACTATAAAGTATGGCTCTCTGGGACTCTCGGCTTGGTCCTAGAAGGGCAGGGAAGCTGGTGCCTGAGTAGACATTTAAAGGAAGGAGCTAACACCTTTGTGCTGTCTCTGGTAGAAACTGATTAATCACAGCTCCAAAATGGACAATTAGCAAACTACCCACTCCTCATCAAAAACACATCGCCATATTGGCTGCTTCTTTGATGTGACTTTGAACAAAGATGAAGGTTATATTTACATATAGCCCAGAGCAATGAAGTTAGAAAATACAAAGGTTATCTGGAAGGCTGTATTGGAATAGCTTCCATCTGATTTTATAGATTTTTGTTTATTTGGTTTTGTTGTATTTTGTTTTGAGATGAGGGTCTTGCTATGTAGGTTAGGCTGGTCTTGGGCCATGTAGTCCAGGCTGATCTTGAACTTGGTATAATCCTCCTGTGTCAGCCTCCTGAGTGCTGGGATTACAGGTGTGCGCCACCACACCAGACTGTAGAGGACCATTTTATGTTAGGTGGACCAAGCATTGAAAACATGACAGCCGTCCTCACTGAAAGTATCATTGCTTCTCAAGAGTATTAATGACAGTGGCAAAACTTATTTAAGCTTCCCAAGTACCATTAACCCTTTTACCTATGGAGTTAATTAAACTCATTTGCTAAGAATTTTAGACCAGTAATACTGTATAAACAGGGTAATAACGTCATTTTTACCCACCTCTTTAGCACTTTCATCCCCTCAGATATATTTATCTGTAAAAATGTGTTTACATGCCTTCAAAACTGAACTGTCTGTACTCTTTCATTTTTACTTTACAATTTAAAAAAATTCAACCTCCCTTTATTTGTATAACCAGGTTGTTTTGTGGATCACAGTCTCAGCTCAGCACCCTTTACAGTTTGATCTACTAGTAATTTTTTTGTGTTCCCAAATATTTAAAAGCTTTTCAATGGCTTATAATTAAAATTCCAAAAGTAACAGATGAGAAAGGTAAAGAATCTGGTCACCTCCATGAATGTCAAGCCATCTTTAAATGAGTGTTTATGTGTTTAAATCATCTCTTAGGCTCGATAGAAAAGAAGCAACAGAGAAGATCAATTAGGACTCGTTCTGAATCAGAGAAGTCCTCGGAAGCTGTGCCAAAGAAGAAGATCAAAAAGGAGCAGGTTGGCTTCCTACATGTAGAGAGTTAAAGCACTGTATTTGTACATGTTGTGGCTTCTCTCAGTATCTTAAAAGAAAGTGAAACTTCCCCCACCCTGAGTTTTCTTTCTGGACTGTCTTATGCTCCTGTCCTGGGGGTTCCAGTCCCCAGTCCTAATACAACCATCCCTGGGCTTCTGCTTTAGGTGTTTTCACTCACAACAGACAGGCTTCAGAGGGATGCCAGTGGTTCGAGACTCTTAAAACCCTCAAATTTATTTTCAATTTCTGTTATGAGCAAAATGATTTTATGTCTTCAGAATTTTGGGGGGGACTATCATTGAGGTCCCTTTTTTTTAAATTTTGATTTTTGGTTTAAGCTGCTGGTATGTATTTTTATTTTTTTTAAACAAATTAATTTAACTTATATTTAAGAAGCAGATAGTTATAGGTGATCTGGTTTTCTGTTGATATCACAGATTTTTTGGAATGTTATTTTCCCGATGAAATGGCACTCACTTGGTATAAATTGTCAAATAATATTTAAGTGAAAAAAGAAGAGGAGGTACATTTTAACTTGAATATTCAACTGGTATACTCAGTATAGTAACATATGTTAAATTACCCTTTCAAAGACACTTTTAGAAACCATTCTCCTTTGAACTCACAATCCAGACTTTCTTAATTTTTTTTTTTTAAAGTGAAAGAATATCCATTGAGCCTGGACTCCTGATATTAAACAGAACATATTCTGAATAGAATTAGTTCCAGTAAGTTTTACATTTTAAAAATCATTTACTATGGAAGAGTGTGGACTTTTCTATGTAAAATACTGCCTTCATAATTTTAAAGTACTAAATTTAAAATCTGTCTTTGTGGGTGCTCTATGGTATCACAAGCATGTAAAATAGTTTTTCCAGAATATTTAACTAAAAGTGAAATAATATACTAATTTGCGTTCATTTAGCATATTAACTTTCATACTTAGAAAATTATATTCCAAAAAATCTTAATAAGATCTTGCAAATCTACAGTATTCGTTACTAAAATAAAGTTGTGATTTTGCCACTTGGTTCCCAAATTCAGTCTGTGACCAGTTTAAAAATTAATAAGCAGAATGAGTACAAAAAAATGGGACACATTGTTAATGCCACTGTGTTATAGTCAGTAATAGAATAAACCAGTGATTGTTAGAAGATTTTATATTTGTATGACTAATTGTATCCTATAAAAAGCATTTATGTTGTATGTTTTTTTACCTGTTGTAAAAAAATAAAAAAATTTTTAAAAGCTTAGAACAATCCTTAAATATTTACAAGACGTGTTTCAACATTCATATTTCACCACATCTTAAAGAAACATAAAATTCAACTCAGCTTAAACAGGAACTCCTCCAAACAGCATCCTTTCTCTAATTCTAATGGTTCAATCCTCAAATTACCACGTGTTTTACATATATACATTGGCAGAATAACTTCTGATCTCGCTCTCCTAATGTAGGATCAAGACACTGTTCATAAGACACTCAAGAAAGTGCTTTTGCAATATCACAAACTTATTTTCTTAAGTTTGTACTAGCAGCAAAAGTATTGAGCTTCCAGCTGTATGGAGCCCTGTAGCACTCTCTACAGAGAGGGTCCTGATTCCCAGCAACTTAGCTGTGAGTGCAGGCGCGGAAGGGTCTTAAAGTGGCGTGAGTTACATTAACCTGAGTATCATAGTAAGTAAAAATTTATCCTAACGTCTTTGGGGCGGGAGGGGTTTATAGCAACATTGGGGCTGGTTGCAGAAACAACCCCTCTCTTGCCTTCCAGCCACTGAGGAAAGTATTCTTTTTTTTCATATACCAAGGGAATGGTGGGAAAAGTCTTTGCTAGAGAGCATGTGGCTTTGTGTTGTCACTTGGTATTCAGCATAGGCAGCTAGGATTTAAACCTTCCCTGGCCTTGAGACAGAGAACTTGACCCAGAAAATGGGACTGAGTTCAGATTTTAGATACATTGATCACTCATCGCTACTTAGATTGATGAAAGTGTTATTTTTTCCCTGTTAATTAAAAGAAAAAAACTTCCTTATTAATGCTGTATTTTTCTGTCCAAACAGGTTGAAACAGTTCCTCAGGCTACAGTGAAGACTGGATTACAGAAAGGTGAGTTAATATTATAATGTTGCTTTGCATTTCCTTGATTAAACCAATTTTAAAGAATCACTTATTTGTACTTCATGTATTTTTGTCTGTCTCTGTAAATCGTTGTTGCTCTTCAGTGTGAAACTGCAGTATTCCCCAGTGTTTGTGCGTGCGTGTGTGTGACTCTTAGAGTTGATCTTACTCTGTACTTTCATGTGAAAAGTCTTGTTTTGGTAAATTGGAGAACACCATGTAGAGTTGATACTGTTTCCAACTTTTCTCCATAAAATTCTGGGGTTTCACTGGCTTTATAAACTAGGGATGTGACGAATCCACTTTTTTTGGTATTCGACTGAATACCGAATAGTAGCTATTAATGTTTGTCAAACATGGACTATGACAAATCAGAAAAGACAACCCAATTGAAAAAATTTTGCCACATTTATTTTTTACAGTGCTGTAAAACCTTTTTGTAAATTAAAATGATCCATAGCATATTTATGGCCACTATTAGATGACTTTATGTGAATCTATTTGCAATATGCACAAAGTTTAAGAAACCTTAAACTTATATCTGTATTTCCTGTGTGCAATTTGACTACAGTACAAACTCCATAGCATGATTCATGCGTTTTTTTGGTGAGCTCAAAACTGTATTTAATACCTGTAGTTTACTCTGGGCAAATTGCATTATTTAAAAAATAAATAAATAAAATAAAACACCAGCCTCTCTGCATTCTCGGGGAGAAGTCTGCAGCGATGGTCTCCGTGGAGATCCTCAGCAGAACTGAACAGCCTCTCGGAGGGAACACTGCTTGGCGGAGCTCCAAGAAAAGACATCGCGATCGCTGCGAGATTAGGAGGCCTGATTGCGTTGTGTTTCCACCATTCCACAGGGTCGGCGGACCGGGGAGTGCAGGGCTCTGTCAGATTCAGTGACAGCTCCGTCTCCGCAGCGATTGAGGAAACTGTGGACTGAGATTCCTGTACAATTTCATCCCAGAAACTCCAGACTTGTAGTCTCCATGCAAGATTTCTTTGTCGGCGGCTCGATAAACAGTTTCTTTGTTTTCAATTTCGATTTTGCCAATCATCATTATTGGCATTCTCCTGCCTGGTTTCTTCAAGACTCTGAACAGTTGCTTTAACATTCAAATGATTTTTATCTTTTTCTTTTTTTTTTCTTTTTCTTTTCTTTTTTCTTTTTGGTCTGAGCTGGATGGGTACAGCTTAAATCATGAGTCCAGCCTAAAAACCACCATTTAACTTACACTGATCAATTCCAACATGGACTATTTTTGGGGTTTTTTTGGTTTTTGTTTTTAAATAAAGCATCATTAATGCACATCTGCAGGGTTTTGGCAAACAACCCAAACTGTATACATTGCAATCATTAAAAGCTCTTATTTTTTTTTAATATTAGTGCCGTTATCATGGAGAACAGCGTGACAGCTGTCTTCAGCAGTCTGTCATTTTTCTATCATTTTCAAAAACTCATCGAAAATGGCGGTACCTGTGTTTCCCTTCGAAAGCCTCTCAGTACAGCACTCCTATTCCTCTGTTAAAACTCCTTGTTAATCCAGTGATCTTTTAGGCCAAGGAAATATTTTGTGGTGGTGTTCTGGGTCCATACACCAGCAATGAAGGAGATAGATTTGTGTACTTGTGTTTTTAAATCAGCGTTAACGTGGGCAGGCACCCTCATTCATAGCTGTCAGGAAGCATTCAGTGAAAAATTGTAGATGGGATGTGATAACAAGGTTCCAGTAATCTGAGCAGTCTCCCGAGGCCCACATCCTCCACCACAGAACATGGCTATGTACCAAGTGCTGCTCCCACTCAGCCTGTTGCGGATCTTCGTGGCCTCAGGAGACTTGTTTCTCTATGGTCTCTTCTGGACTGCACACTTCCACCATAGCTTGCTGGGCTGATCTAGATGTCTGTCTGTTGTATGGAAATTTTGGGGGAAAATCCAAAACACAAACTGTGGGTGGAAATATTAACCGTCTCCTTGGTTCCTTGGTATTCACCGTGCCTGATCTGCACATTTCATCGTGGCTGTTTCTGTATAGCCTATACCGCATTAGCCCAAGAGATTGTTGCTTTGTAACTTTTTGCACTATTGTTTTGGCTGGATTTGTATTACACACAGTTTTAAAAAAAAATTCCACACTATTCTCTGCCTTTTTTTTTTTTTTTTTCATGTTTACTCCTTCCCGCATAAATTCCACATAGAGGCCTCTCATCCAGCTCTTCGTGACTTGGCTGCATTGAACGCTGTCCATTCACTACTCTCAGCAGTGTGCCTGCTAATGGCATGACACATGTAGATGTGCTGCAGCACTTGTTAATGGTCACAATAAATGCCACTTCACCAAGGAAGTCTCAGATGAACAATTATGAACATCCAAAATTTATTTGGGGGGCAATAATCAACTGAATTGCAAAATTCAGGGGAAAATGGCACTATCCGTGTACGAATCGAATACAAATCAAAGATTTGTCACATCCCTAATAAAAACAAGATGGAGATGTTTCTGCGACCATATTTGTAAGCTACACAGTGTGTTGGGTTTTATGTCTTCCCCCTCCAAATTGAATGGTTCTTTGAATTGCTCCAAATCAATCAGCTATCTTGCAATCTTGATAGAATTGATTTTTAGGTTGGAACTTGGGCTCTGTTGACTGAAAATAGCACTAGGGCAGGTGAACTGAATTAAATGTTTTAATACAGCGGCTGTAAATTAAATCACTTACTGTAAGGAAGGTCAGAAGCTTATGAGGTATTGACTTACGGCCTCAGTGTTACAAAGAGCTGTGCTTTTTTTTCACACTAAAGATGAATTTGGGGAAAAATACTCTCCCACACAAAAAAATTAAAACAAACTTTAAGTAGTATTTTAGGATTAATTTCAGTATGTTGTATTAAGGTGCCAGCGAGATTTCAGATTCCTGTAAGCCTCTAAAGAAAAGGAGTCGAGCCTCAACTGATGTAGAAATGACTAGTTCAGCCTACAGAGACACATCTGACTCCGATTCTAGAGGACTGAGTGATCTGCAGGTGAGTATGTTCAAGGGTTTGGGAAGAATCCCATCTTCTGCTTTGCAAACCAAAGTAGCATAATGCTTTTGCCTGACTTACCTGGGGCAATCAGGGAATTTTAAAAATACTCTTTGGTGGGGAAAAGTCACAGGTTATTTTATAATTTATAGATGTTTTTGTTTTGTTTTTTTGAGACAGTGTCTTGCTCTGTAGTTCAGGCTGGCCTTGAATTCATTATGCAGCCTAGGTGGGCCTCAAACTCAGGGCAGTCCTCCTGCCTCAGTTTCCCAAGTGCTGGGGTTACAGGCATGCATCACCATATCAGGCAATTATGTCTTAATTTTGCTGATCTTTTACATAGCAGAAGCAGTTTGTTGTTTCTTGCAAAATGGTAAACATGCAAGTTTCATGGATTTTGAAAAGCAAAAAAGAAAAAGTTATTAAGATCTATTTGAGCGAGTCATCAGGATTTTCATTGCACCTAACTTCTACGGAAGTTTTGTTTTGTTTTTCTTAAAACTGTGCTGTTTTTTATATAGGTAGGCTTTGGAAAACAAATAGATAGCCCATCAGCTGCTGCAGACGCAGATGTCTCTGATGAGCAGTCCATGGATTCAAGTTTGTCCAGAAGAGGCATTGGAATGAGTAGGAAGGACACTGTGTGTCAGGTAGGCAGGTGACTTATCCTCTAACTGAAAACAGGTGTGATCATATTCTGCCAATAATACACTTAACCTTTTGTGAAGAGGGCAGTATTTTTCTAATTTATGCTATTACTTTAAAGCTACAGATCTGGAAACTCTTTCTAACTCCTATTTCCCTGAGTTTGAATGCTTATTCAACTGTAAATGCCAGTCATCACTGTGATATTAATTGGGTGTAAATAGCAGATGACCCATTTCAAAAACATTTTCTTAGCCAGGTGTGGTGGTGCATGCCTATAATTCCAACACTTGAGAGGCTGAGACAGGAGGATTGCTGCAAGTTTGAGGCCAGCCTGGGCTACAAAGTGAGTTCAAGGCCAACCTGAACCACATAGCGAACCCCTGTGTAAAACAAAAACAAATCTTACATTTAAATTCATGTTAATTTTTTAAATGTATTTTTACTCTTTTGGAAAACTATTGCTTTGTTAATATGGAAAAAAAATTGGAGTATGCAGATCCCGAAGAGGGAATCATAAAAGCTCAAGTATGACATACATACATACATACATACATACATAATTTATTTATGTTTATGGTACTATGGATTAAACCTGGGCCCTCATACATGATAGGCAAGTACTGAAGTATGACTTTGTGAATCTTACGTTGTATGGGGTACAGAAATAGCTGTCACAGCTATGTTCATGGTTTTCAAAGTGAAGGTCAAAGACCAGCAGCGGTATCCAACATCTTCAGAATACAGAGTCCAGTGATCTATATTTTTATAAGCCCTCTGGGTGACTGGTGCCTGCTAAAGCTTGAAGATCATTGCGTTTTGCCATGTTACAGATCTGCGAAAGCTCTGGCGACTCTCTGATTCCTTGTGAAGGAGAGTGCTGCAGACACTTTCACCTGGAGTGCTTGGGATGGACGTCAGTCCCCGATGGGAAGTTCATGTGCACAGAGTGTAAAACTGGTAAGTTCGTGTGAGAAGACTGATAGAAAGGAGTGTGCAGTGGCAACATTTCCCATGGCACTAACTCCTTCGTCAGTTTTTCACTTTCTTCTTCCCCTTCCATGGGCATTTCAACAAATGAAGACACCATTCAAAGATTAAGCTTTCCAAAATCAAATGAGTAGTGAAATGTCCCCCTACTCTTGCCTTTATCCTAACATGTATCAAGTATCAAGATCGGTTTGTGTTTCATCCAAAGAGTGACACAAACTGTGTGAACTGAGTTCTTTTTCAGATGGGCTTGGCAATCTCTGTGCTCCAGAAACTGGTTTAAAGCCCCCTGACTCTGGTATAATGAATGGAGCTAGTTTCAAGCAGAACCGTAACAAGGGTGGTGATGTTTTCAGTGGGAAGCTGGAGCCATTGAAACACGTTTAACTTAGGGCTCACTATTTCTTACCCCACCATACCTACGGCCACCTATCAGAGTAACAGAGAAGTGCGCTAGCTTAAATTTCTTCTCTGTAACTGTGAGGGTTACACTTAGAGAAGGTAGGAAATCCTGGTTTAGTCTGAAACAGCATGGCAACTGAAAACCAGTTGGAGATAGCATGATAGTGCTTCTAGAAACTGCATTAGTGGTTTTATTGCTTTTGTTGTTATTGGGGGAGAGGTTGTCCTAGCTGTAGGTAAGAGCCAGTTGTATTTCAAGTATGCATTATACATGACCCTGTATTTTACTGTTACTTTTCTACTCCTTTTTCCTCTTACTTGGATTCTCACCGTCTCTTTTATCTTTTTTTTATTTTAAACGGAATAAAAAAATTTTAAAAACCACAAAACCAATACAGAATTTCAAAACAAGATGATAGGAAATTAACAATGGTTGTTATATTGCATATTGTGCTCTTCAAAGTAGTTGTTCGGATTACCAGATGTAGGCATGCAAAATTGATCAAAAAATTATGTCATAACTGTTGCTTTTAATAAACCAATAGAAACTAGTAGTACAGTTATCTTAACCATCTTGTTTATATATATATATATATTTTTTTTCCCCCTTCTTTCTTTTCTCCTTTCCCTCATCCCAGTTATTCTTTCCTTTTGAGCCGTTTCTTTCCCTTTCACAGTATCTATTTTACCTTTCAGATTTTATTTACTCTTTCAGTTTCTTACATTAGGGAGACAGTACAGTGTTTACACCCACAGGTCTGATTTATTTGACTTGTGAGTATGGTCTCTAGTTGCATTAATTTACCTATAAAAGCCTTGAATTTATCTTTCTTTATGGCTGGGTGATTCTCCATTATCTAACAACACCATATCTTCTTTATCCTTTCCTTAGTTGATGTGCATTTGGGTTGTTTCCAAGATTTAGCTATGACAAATTGTGCTACTGTAAACATGGATGCACATATATGTTGCTGTGGTATGTTGTTTTCAGTTGTTCTGGAAAAGTACCCAGAAGGGGAATAGCTAGGTCTAATGGGACCTCTAATCCTAGTTTTTCTGAAAAATCTCCACAGTGATTTTCACAGTGGTTGTACTAGTCTGCACTCCCACCAAAAGTGGACAAATGTTCCTCTTTCCCCCAGCCATAGCAGCATGTGTTAATGGTTGATTTTTTGATGATAGCCATTCTTTCTGGGGTGAGATAGAAATTCAGTGTTGCTTTAATTTGTATTTCTTGAATGACCAATGATGTTGAACATTTTTTCATGTATTTATTTGCTGTTTGTTTATCTGAGAAATGTATACTCATCTCAGATACCTATTTTTGGATTGGGTCTTTGAATTTTGGGGGCCTGACTTTTTTTCATTATGCTTTATATGTTCTAGATAGAAGTCCTTTGTCTGAGGGATAGTTGGCTAAAATTTTTTCTAGATTTGTGGGTTTTCTATTTACTCTGTTGGTGATTTCTTTTTTTTTTTTTTTTAATTTTATTTTAAAGACAAAAGAATGGAGACATATGAACCAGAAAAGCCATAAACAATACAGAAAATACAAAGTTATACAGAATATAGTACGGAATTAGCACTGGATGTTGTATTACATAGTTATCTTCACATTAGTTAACACAAAAACATTAAAGGAAATACCAAATTATAGAGAAGATAGTAGGGA
>PVLD010001937.1:0-49442 GCA_004027595.1 Dinomys branickii
ATGGTTTCCATTGAGAAGTCTGCTGTGATTCTGATGGGCTTTCCTTTATAGGTGATCTGTTTCATTTCTCTAGCAGCTTTTAATATTGTGTTCTTTTGCTGGATATCTGGGATCTTGACTATTATATGCCTGTGTGTGTTTTTCTTTGGGTTATGGATCGTTGGGGTTCTATATGCCTCGATTAACTGAACTTCAGTATGTTTTACCTTGTTTGGGAAATTTTCTGCTATTATTTCAGCAGATATTCTTTTTATATCGTTTGTGTGGTCTCCTGCTGTTTCACTCACTCCTATAACTCGAATATTGTTACGTTTTGCCTCATCTTGGAGCTGTTGGATTGACTTTTCTTGTGTCTTTGATGATATTAGGAGATTCTTCCTTTCACGCTCAGAAGCTGCCATGCTGTTTTCAAGTTCTGAAATTCTATCTTCGGTTTCATTTAAGCAGTTTTGCAAACTTTTAGTGTAAGTTTTCAAATCCTGGCATTCCCTTTGGACCTGTTTCATTCTTGGTAATTCATTCCTTAATTGCTCTTGTAACGTTTCCATTTGTTTCCTATTTTCTTCTAGTCTTTTATCTGTTTCTTCTCTATGTGTACGGAACATGACTTCCATCATTGTTTTCAGCTCGTTTTTTGTCTGAGAGATCATTGCAGGTATGTGGCTTATTTCTGCTTTAAGCTCTTTTATGGCCTGTTGGAGTTGTTTCATTTCGGATGCAATTGTTTCATAACTTGCAGGTATGTGGCTTCCTGGGTGCCCTGTATCCTCGCATTCAAAACTTGTTCTGGGTGGGGTTGAGTTTTGAGACTGCGTTTTGTTCTTCTGTTTTCCCATTTTTGGGTATCAGATTCAAAATTTGGAGCTATAAATTCCCCAGGCAGTTCAGCAGGCAAAGGTCTGCTGCAGAGGCTGCTCCAATGATTCCTTCTCTTTGGGAGAATGTCCCTTAAGCTGTCTGCTGAGATTTCCGGCTCTACTCCCTACCCGGAGACCTGGCTGGGGCGCATACAGCTCTCCGCCCCAGGGACCTTGCAGGCAGGGGGCCACTCAGGTGTTTCTCCCTGGGTGGAGCTCCTCCCCGCCTCACAAATGCCGTCGGGGCACCCAGCCAGCTCTTCTGACCCGGGGATCCTGCAGTCAGTAAAGCTGCTCAAGATGTCCCTCGCTGGGCAGAGCTTCTTCCTGACTCAGAAAACACCGGTCAGGGTGCCCAATCAACTCACCCTGGGATCATGCAGACAGGAATGCCGCTCAGATGTATCTCCCAGGATCGAGCTTCTTCCCTACTCAGAAATCCTGCTGCGGTGTTCACTCGGCTCACCCGTTCCGAGATTCGTGCTGGCAGGAGATCCTGGCGCTCCCTGGCACTTTTCCGCCTCCTCGGCTTTCTCGCAGGAGCTGCCGACCGCAGCTGCCAGTTCCTGCGGCGCCAGCTGTGGGGGCGGGGCTCTGGGTGGGATCCCGGACCGCTGCCCAGATTTGGCGCAGCCTGCCCGAGGAGCACGTTTTCTGAGTTTACTCTGCTCTGCTGCCTCCAACAAATCCTGGCTACAGCCGCCTCCGAGCCGATCGGGTTCAGGAGCTGGGAGGGTCCATCCCGCCGCAATCGCTCTCTCGCTTGTATGCAGATTCAGCCGAGCTGCGGCCCAAGCGCAGCACCGATCTGAGCTATCTTTTTCCCTGGGTGCATTCTACTCCTGTCAGCACACGCTCACTGCCAATGCCTTCTTAGTGGCCTTAGCTGTTCTCCTTGTCAACCTCAGGTTGCAGTCAATCACATCTGGGTTCCTCTTCCTTCTCCAGGTGCAGCCTGTTTGGGTAGAATGGGCGCAGGTTCTTTATGTCAGTGGGAACCTCGTTGGACTCTGTCCGGTGAAGTCTCAGAAACCTCCCTTTCCCAGTGATTTCTTTTGATTTGCAAAAGATTTTTAATGAGATGAGATCCCAGTGTTGATTCTTAGAAGTATTTTCTATGTGGTCTGAGTTTTGTTCATGAACTCTCTGCCTACACCTATGCCTTCAAGATTTCTACCTAACTCTTGTAGGTTTAGTGTTTCTGTTTTAATATTTAGATCTTTGGCCCATTTTTACTTTAATTTAGTGCATGGTGTAAGACATGGGTCTAGTTTTAGTCTTCATCATGTAGAGAGCTTGTTTCTCCAGCACCATTTATTAAAGAGCCTATCTCTCTTCCAGTAAACATGTTTGGCCCCTATGTCAAAGGTAAGGTAGCTCGGTGTTTGTAGTTGTATCTGCATCTTCTAATATATTCCACTGGTCCCCAGGTCGGTTTTGTTTTGCCAGTACCATGCTGATTTTATCACAGTAGCTTTGTACTGTAATTTCAAGTCAGAGATTGTGATGCCTCTGGCCTTGCCTTTGTTGCCCTAGAATTGCCTTTGCTATTCTAGGTCTGATATTTGTTTTACTGATTTTTGTCTGGTTGATCTATTTATGTGTGACAGTGGAGTATTAAGGTCTCCCCCATTACAATTGTATTATTTATTGCTCATTTGATTTTTCATTTGTTTTATATAGTTGGGTGCTCCTATATTTGGTTCATACATATTTATGATTGTTATCTCCTGCTCTTGAAGTTTTCCCTTAACAAGTGTGTAAAGACCTTCTTTACCTCTTTTGATCATTGTTGAAGTTCACATTGTCTGCAAACAGAACAGCTACCTCTGCTTTTTTCTGGGTGCCTGTCACATTTTGTACTGTTTTCTGTCCTTTGACTTTCAGTCTATAAATTTCTTTTTCAGTTAAATGTGTTTCTTATATACAGCATATCGTTGGATCTTGTTTCTTGATCCATTCTGCCAGTCTGTTTGTTTTGATTTGTGAATTAAGGCCATTTACATTGATAGTTATAACTGGTATGTATTGGATTATCTCATTTTTTTTAATTTTTAAGAGAATAATAGAAAAAGAACAATAGCAAAATACCAACAATGCAGATAAAAACAAAGCAAAAACAATACAAATGATACAGGGTTTTGAACAAAATGATAGGAATTAACAGTGGTTGTTGTATTACATATTATTATTCAGTGAAGCTTCTCACATTACTAGATGTAAGAGTGCAAGATGGATCAAGCCAAAAAAAAAAAAATTAGAAATACAGAATTTCACTAGACAAGTGAAATATATGTTATATTGCATATAACAACTAGTCTTCAAACTGGTTGTTCAGATTATCAGATATAAGCATGCAAAATTGGTCAAAGGGAAAAAGAATTTGGCATTAACTGTTCCTTTCATTAAACTATTAGACATTATGTATTGGATTATCTTTGTCATGTTATTTTCCTGCTGTGTTTTCCCTGCTTTTCCCTTGTTTAATTACTGCCCTACCTGGTGGTTTCTTTGTGCTGTTATTCTTGGAATTATCATTTTTATCTCTGTCTAGAATATCTTTCAGTATCCTTTGTAGTGTTGGTTTGGTGGTCATGAATTTTCTCAGTTATCTTTGGAAGTATCTTATTTCTCCATTAGTTTTGAAAGATAGTTTTGCAGGGTCCATCAGTTTAGGTTGGAGGTTGTTTTCTTTCAGGACTTTACTCAAACCTCTTCTTGACTTGAGAATTTGTGTTGAGAAGTCTGCTGTGATTCTGATGGCTTTCCTTTATAGGTGATCTGTTTCTTTTCTCTAACAGCTGTTCTTGTGCTGAATTTCTAAAATCTTGATTATCATATGTCTGGTTGTAGATTTATTTTGGTTGTGGTTAATTGGTGATCTATATACCTCACTTATTTGTATGTCAGATTTTTTTCCCATGCCTGGGGAATTTTCACTGTTACTTCTGCAAATTGTCTTTTTATGTCATTTGTGTTGATTCCTGCTGTTTCATTGACACTGACAGTCTTATATATATTTTTTTGCATCGTCATCATGCAGCTTTTGAATTGTTTCCTGATCCCTTGTTGTTTTTAAGAGATTTTTTTTCTTTCATAATCATTAGTTGCAATCCTGTCTTCAGTTTTATTCAAGCACTTTTGCCAGCTTTCTGTGGAATTTTTAATTTCCTGGATATTGATCTGAATCTGTTTCATGCATTCTGTTTCTTTCCTATGTTGATCATTCATGGTTTTCATCCTTTTCCTATGGTCCTATATTTTTTATTAATCTATCTCCAGCCCAGATTTGCTGGGCAATTCCTTTATGATTTCTGTCATTTCTTGTTTAACCCGAGAGATTATTTCTGATCAGAGTTCCTCTATAGCCTCATAGATTTTTCTGTACTTTGGTTACAAGCATTTCAGAAATTTCAGGTGTGTGTCTTCCATTTTCCTCTAACTCATTGTCTCCTGGACTTTTTCTGGGTGGGCTTGAGGTCTGAGTTGCATTTTCCTTCTGTGTGTTATCATTTTCTATTTCAGTAGTTTTTATTTTGTTTTCTGTGTTGATCCTTCTAATTTGTTATAGTAGGTAGCTATATCACTAGTATCAAGGCCTCTCTAAAAAAATTCTTTTCTTCAGGAATATCTTCTGTGTGTAGGAGGTTCTTGGCTTGTGTCTCTTTCAAGATCCTACCTTCCCACTTAATTAAGATTGAGACGTTGGTACCTGTTTGGACCAGTCCTTTGGTGCTGGGATGTGGTGAGGTTATTACCCCGGAGCTTCTCATTATGTTACAATAGCGAGAACAACTGATTACAACAGATATGACATCCTAGTTAAAGTAGTATAATTAGTAGTAACAGTAGCATCAAGCACAGTTTAGAAACTGAGAAACTGTGTTAACTATTAATTTTGTACCATAAATCACAGGAGCAAAATCTACAGTTATTTTACCGAATTGATCAGAAATTCAGAGCTTGTATGCACAGTGTTTCCCCTTGATAGAGTGGTTTTATCCTGTGGTAGGGAAATTTAAGAAGGATAGTGGAAAGAAAAGAGATAACTAAAAAGAAATAAAGTACAAGAAGCCAGGCTGGAGGACCAAGGTTGATCATGCGAGCTTTGGGAGACTAGAGAAGAGGGCAGAAGAGAGAGAATGAAGGAGTAAGCAAGGGGTTATCGAAGTTAACTGTGTTTGCAGTTAAATTTCTCTGAGTAGCTCTGAACAAGGCTCCTCCTCTACTCAGTCATGTTGTCTTCCTCCTTGGTTTTCTTTTTTTTCTGGTTCTGGGAATCAAACTCAGGACCTTGTGCTTGCCAGGCAGCCGTTGTGCCACTGAGCTATCCCCCCGCCCCCCCGGGCTTTCTTTTTAACAGAGGTTTTGGTCTTATAATGCTGTGAATACTGTCATTCCACAGACAAAATGAGGCAGGTCTCCATGACTAAACGGCACATGGTGTTTGGGCCAAGCCTTCACAAGTTCTCACACACTGGGAGAGTCAGCTTCAGTAATTAGAGACTCAGTGGCAAGTATAACACAACAGTTGTCACTTAGACTGCTTTTAAGAACATTTATTATGGCACCAGGAGATTAGCACTACTGACCTGCTGGCCATTCTGCCTCACCAGCAGGTGTACCACTGCAGAAGCAGAGTACAGAGGAGTGAACACTCACAGCACAGCAAGAACCACAGCATTAGGGAACAGAGTGTAGCTTCCAGAGATTAGTGAAGACACAGAGATGTTACAGATACACTTTGGACTGACCTCACCATCAACACAGGCTGGATGGTGATAGGTTTTCACTAGGAATCTCACTTTCCTGTCCTGCAAGTGGACTTGGGTAAGTGTGAGGATGTTTGGGAGGGGCAGCTGAATGCTTGGCTTCCACCCATAAAGCCCAAGAAAGGGAGGGGCAAGTGTGCAAGGTGGAGTCCTGGCCATTGTGGAGGGGTGGCCACTGGGGAAGGAGGAGCTGTTGCATGATTTGTATCCTCTTGCCAGCCTCATCACCTGTTGCTTGCAGGCAGACCTTCCATTGTGCCTAAGCGCTCAATTTTAACAAGGGTCTGGTACTGTCCTGTGCTTGTCTGCCACTCAGTCCGTGGGTTCATACACAGCTGGTGAGGTAGACAGCTCACTGCCTTGGGGTCTGGAGGCCATGGGTACCTGTGGCTAGAGGCAGCAGGGTCCACCCAGGGTCTCTCAGGTGCTGCCTCCCGGTGGCTAGATGGTATCCTTGCTGCAGCTTTCCTGAAAGAACAAGGAGGTCTAGAGTTCTTGCCTGAACTGACGTCCGTTGCTCTACAGCCTCAGGTGTCACCATAAAGGGCTGGCACCTTCTTCCCACCCCCTTCTGTGGCATGGGTCCTTTGGAGTTTGAGGAGCAGAGCACTTTAGAATGAGTGACTCTGGGTGATAGGCAGAGGAAGCCCTTTTGCTTTGACTTGTTTTGGAAACGCTCTGTGTGGCCAGGACTGCTGAGCCCAGGGGTGTTTGGAAGGGCCAGGGACATTGTGGCCTCATGCACTCTGATATGAGGAGACCACCTGTGAACACTCACTCTTGGGAACTTGTGGCAGCCACTTTGCCCAAAGCCCGTCTTCTGTGGCTGCTTACACAAGAGTAAACCTGTGGCCTTGCCTTCTGGTGGCAGTGAAGCAGGCAGTGCCAGACTTGGGAGCCTGGAGTCAGGGCAGCTTCCTCCTGTGTGAGAGAGCCTGCCTGGACACACTATGTCCTTCTGCAGCTGCATCCTCAATGGGGGCCTGATCCTGCCAGTGTTGTGCCCAGATGGCTTCTTCCTGCTCCCCACCAGCACCTAACCAAGAGCCCCCAGGAGGCAGCCTCAGCCATGTAGGCTGCCTGCAGCAGTGGGCAGATGTGGGGCTGCCAGCCAGCTACCGGCCTGCATGTCCCACTCAGTCTCCGTGAGGGTCAGTTAGGGGCCCTTGGTTCCCTGCCAGCCTCACTGACCAGATCCAGGGCTCCCTTGGGTCTGTGGGATTCTCAGAGCAGAGCTTCTCAGTGGGCTGATGAAGCAGGAGGGCCCACTGATAAGGTGGCCCCCGGTGGCCAGGTACGCACCCATGCCTTCCTCCAGCCCTGCATCAGTCGGTCGTGCTCCCCGGCCACCGCTCTCCAGGTGGCGAGCTCTCTGCTCCACTTCTCTTGCTGGCCCACCTCTGGAAGACAAGAAGGCTTCGGTCAGTGGCACCACGGATGCCCTCTGTCCAGCAAGGTCACACTGCAGCTGGACTCAACGGCTGCGTGGGCCACAGCAGTGTCCATGTGTTGTGTCCCCCAGGGCCAGCCGTATTGTCTTAGGTGAGTCCTGCTAGCCTTGTCTGTGTGGCTCAGAGCAGCCGTCCCTGCGAGCACCTTCTTCCCACGCCTTCCCCAGGCCCTGGCTCTGGCTGCTGGTGTCCTCAGCCGCACAGGCCCATTCCCACATCCCTCCTGGCCTCTTCCTGCTTCTGTGGCAGAGGGCTGGTGCACACCATGGGTGGGTGGGGTCCGTGGCTCACCCCAGTTTCCACCAGTGAGCACAGAGCTGAGGCTCAGTGACCAGCTCACTTCTCCCTGAAATGTGTGGCACCTCAGGAAGCCAGTGTGGTGGGGGCAGGGGAGGGTGGGACCCTTCATGGCCTTATAAGTATGTGTTTTATCTTGGATTCTAAAGACATTTTGGGGCTGCTGGGTGACAGGAATCTGCCAGCCATGCAAGAACAAAGTGCATCACCTCACCCTGAAGACAAAAAACATCTGGGTACAAACAGGACAGGGAAAATAGGAGCTACCCTTACTAGTTACCCCACCACCCCCGCCTCTTCTGTGTGTAGAGTGGCTTGGCCATAAAGGTGCCTGTGTTCAGATCAGGTTCCAGTCTTTCTGGCTGCTGATTTTGAGCAGGTCACTTAAGTCTTTGTGGGCTTTTGCTGCATGGTGTATAAACAGGGTAATGGCGGCATTCCTGGTGAGATCAGTGAGCGAGCCTCAGACCGCCTCAATGCCCTCCCACCTGGTGTCTGTGCTGTCAGCTGCTGGGCAAGATTTTAGTTTATAAGGCAGCAGCCTGAGGGCAGGAGTTGCCATAGCAATTACTTCTGCACCTGCCCAAACCACATTGAGGGGCTCTTTTGAAATGTATATATGCACAATTGTGAAAAGCAGAGCAGCAAAAACCCAGGAGGTGAGAGGTAGAGGGACACAGGGACCCTGATAGGCCAGACACAGGAAGGGGACTATGTGACTGAGAGCAGGGAAGTAAAGGAACCACTTCCTAGCAGTGCTGGAGCACAGTGCTGCCGAGCCTTCAGAGTGGAGCATTAAGGCGTGTGGTGCTGCTGAGGAGCCATGGCACCTGATGGCAGGGCAGGCAGTGAGTGACAGCACAGAGGGTCACTGGGCTTGGAAGAAAGCAGACAGACCCATGGATGCATCCATACCCCTTTCCTGCTCAGTCCCAAGAGCCCAACCTAAACCCCCATTGGGCCTGCTGCACCAAGTCTGGGCTGCAGCTAAGTGAGAATCTGAACTCTAGCAAAGCCCAGGGGACCAGGGCATTGCTGTGGAGACTGGGCTTAAGCAGCTTCCCACACTGCTATGCGCAGGACTCACTGGAGAGGATGTCAGAGCCCTTGGTGCCAGGAGGCCGGCTCCTGGCATTTCTAGCGAGTGCCACCAGTACTGCCAAAGCAAGGGCTACACCGTGGCAAGAAAGGTCTGAGACGGGAGATCATGCGGCCCTTCAGTACAGATGGACCTCAAGAATCACAAGACACCTGAAGTACAGTCTACTGGACAGCCACACAGAAAGGCAATCTGGAAAGATCAAAGGAAACCTGGTGGGGGGACCTATCAGTAACTGCATCACGAAATAACAATGCAGGAAACAAAAAGAATACTTAGAAGTGGGATCCTAGAAATGAAAGCTGAGAAAACCTACCAAGAAACAAGAAAGTTTCGAGGAAGCACTGATGGAACAGCAGCCTGAGTCACACATCTTGGGAAACAAGTTTCAGAACAGTGGAGAAGGCTGAATCTTCAAGAAGCTGCCCCTAACTGAAAAGCAGGGGCTCCTGTGTTTAACAGGTCCAGCCAATGCATGGGAAAAGCAAGTCACTGTAGGGTTTCACAGTATTTGAGAATGCACGATCAGATAAACTTCCAGAAAAGAAAAACCTGCCACTAGGAGCTGGATACTCTGATGACTCAGGCCACAGCTTCATGCCCATGCTCTCACATTAGTGAGCAGACAAAATGTGCTGACCGTTGGGGCATGTGCTCCTGCACGCCCTTTCAGAGGTACAGTATTACGCAAACACCAAGCAAGGCACACCAGAAAGCATTTTTTCCAACACAAGAGGGCATAGTCTGTAGGCTCAAGGGGGTGGACGGTCCCAGGGCCACACCTGACTCCCAGCGCAGAGGGTGAGTTGCCCAGGGGAGCCAGCTAGGAAGCTCTAGAGAGGCTGCCCACAGAATGTGGGTGTGTGGACTGCAGAATCTGGTGTTGGACTCATGACAACTAAGAACTGAGCAAAAGGAAACCAGCAGAGTGATTCCAACAGGAGGTCCTAACAGGCCCACAGGATTCAGCGGTCCTAGTGATGGGAGTGCACACTCTGACATGGGAAGGTGGGAGACTGGCAGTGAGGACGTGTGCCTGAGTCCACATGTGCGGACACACATGTCCAGTGAAGTCTATGGTGCAAATTTGTGCTGGGCCCTGGGGAAGCAGGCAGTGAAAAGCCAAACCCTCATCCTCAGTGGGAAGCCAGTCATTAATCCCTGCCCTCCTACCCCATGAGCATACTATGAGATGAGGGTGGGCAGCCTCTTCAAAGGCTGCAGCGGGCGAGGGCATCACTTACCGTGCCTCACCACGGCAACCCGCACTTTGGAGGTCTGGTTCCCTGCTGTGGAGAGGACAGAGCAGCGGTACTCGCTGCTTTCCTGGATGGCGTCCCGCAGCCAGCTGAGTGCATGGGCCCTGCCGTCAGGCAGTGCGTGGGTCTGCACAGGCACACACGTCTCCAGGATATGCCCGTTCTTCTCCCAGATGAAGCGGATGTCTGCGGGACCTGTGGGCACATGGTCCATCTCCACCTCAGTGGCTCTGGATCCCCCCTCGGCCCACGAGAGCTGCCTCAGTGGAAATGACTGGAGGCCACTTCCACTGCAGTCCCTCGGTCACTGTGGGAGAAAGGGCTGTCCCATCTCAGGCCTCCACAACCCTATGCATTTACTAGTTTTGGACCACAGATGGTTTACTCAGAGCACATCTGAATGGCCTCTGCATCCCCTACCATGAAGTGCCCCTGTGTGCTGTGTCTTCCCCGAAGTGATCTGACTCCTGGGTGCCTATCAGGCATGCACCCCAGGACTTCCTGCTCACCCGTGCACAGGCCCAGTGCCTAGGGAGTGTGAACCAAGCGTCGACCACAGCTATCCCAACCCAGGTCCCTTCTAGATGTTTTATCTGATTCATTGGGGTGGAGGGGCTAGGGCCACCTATTTCTAGCACTTCTTGACAGTCTACCTGTCCCAGGCAGGGTGAGGTAGCTTTAGCTCATCTGATCCACCGTCAGCAGTGCAGGGCCTGCCTCACCTGAGGAGGCTGTCTTCATCCCAGGGGAAGAAGGCTGTCCTTGAACAGGGGAGGGTCAGCGACTGAGGCTGAGCCAACGAGGAGGGATCACTGAGATCTTGCCTTCACTCCTGGGCAGCCAGGGAGGGGAGGTGAAGCCCCAGGGTGGGAACCATGAGCAGGGTTAAGGCTACCTTCCCTGGGTCCTGTCTGTGGGTCTCAGACTTCACTCCAGGGGCCAGGAACAGCTGGCTATACTGGGACAGGTACCACTGCCCATCCCCTAAGGAAGACGGAAGCCAAGCAGCTCCCCATGACACGGTGCCCATGTTGGCTGCTGCTCAGAACTTGAGGAAGGCAATGCTGGGCTGGTGTGAGCCAAGGACCCTCTCATAGCTTCCCCAGAGTGTGCGCAGCTGGGTGCACCCACACAGCAGCCCTGGGATGGGTGCGCTTGGCTGGGCCTGCCACCACCACTCTGCTGTTCTATCCTGCAGGTGTGCCCACCTGCGGCACTGTGGCCCCAGACAGGGCTTCTTGCCCAGTTCCCTGGCTCCCTGCAGTGGGCATCTGCCCTTCCCTCTGGCCCTCTCACTCCCCAGATGCACTAAGCTAGCATGGGTGCAGCAGATCCCCAGGGTAGCCCCACGTGGCCAGGGCCCTGATGAGGGCAGCACTCTGGAAATCAGACTCCCCACTGTCACCTGGGAGTAACAAACTGTGGTTTCGTGGGGGACATCCAGCAGGGAAGAGGAACTGTGTGCGCACACGTGAATGGATACGTCAGACATGGCTAGCAGCTGTCTGCAGCTGGAGCTGAAACCACTAAGCCAGAAAAATAGAACCGAGCCCAGTATTCCTAAGAATGCCAGCACCCCGAATACAGACGGTGCCCGGCGCCCTCGGTGAGTGGTGTGGAGATGTGAGAGGGCCGTGCCTAGCCCTGGAAGGGTGGGGCTGCCAGAAGGCCTGAAACCCCTGTCCTCACTGCACCTGTGAAAGGTGGCTGGTTTCACTGCAGTTACTCATGATGGACTCGCCCTCCCTCCGCAACCTGAGCATCTAGTGGCTGTGGCCACTGTAACTGTCCTTGCCGCTCCGGGTCAGAGAACTTTCCTCAAACATTAGCCCAAGTGCAGATGCCCAACTGTACAGGCAGGGCTGCATCTCGGGAGATGGAGCACACCAAGAGGCTCCCGAACCCACTTGTTAGTCGTAAGAAGCCATCTACACTGTCACTGTGAATCTCGTTTCAGATAAACAAAAATATATGAACTGAAAAATCTAAGTGCACATATATGTACGTGTATGTATTGCTGTGTTTACATGTGTATGGATAGCTATACTCATGTGTACATACAGATTAAAGGCCTAAGAGTGGCCATGATGCTAGAGGTGGCCTCTTCTGGATGGTTATATTTGGGGCTCATTTATGTTTTCCTACAGTTTACAAATTCACTCAATAAACTTGCTTTTAATAGCGAAAAAATAGAATGCTAATTTGAAAGAAATGTGCTATAAACTCTCAGAGGAATTCTGAAAGGTCTTCTGAAAGTGTTTTGTGTAGCAGTCTGTTTGGCCTTTGTGAGTTGTTTTGTGCAGAATTTTTTCAATCCATGCTATATTATTTTTCCACTTGTGTGTGTATATGTGTGTTTACCTCTCTACCTAGACAGATGTCCATCGACTGAAGGACACAAATATTCTTCCCTCAATATCCACTGGGCACTGGGGTTCCTGGACCCCAAAAGTTATCGAAATCCACAGATGTTTGAGTCCCCTCTATGAAATGGCAGCTTATCTGCAATGACCAGCGTACATTTGCCTGTAGATTTCACATCATCTCTGGACTACGTGATACCTAATACAACGAGAATGCTTTGCAAGTGGCTCTGCCATGTGGCGTGGGGTCAATGACAAGGAGGAGTCTACATTCAGGACAGGCACAGTATTTTCTCTGAGTGCTGGCTGAACCTGTGGGTGCCAAACCCATAGATACAAGGGCCAGATATTTTGTCTAAGTGCCAGATGTCTTCCAGGACACCACATTTGCTTTTGCCACTCTGCAGCTTAAAGGCATCAAACTGGAACTGCACTTTAAGAAACCGATTCTCTGGAGGTGTTAGGATCAAAGCAATGTCTTTAAATGTCAGACACTAAAGCTTTTTTAAAAAGTCCCATCTCCTCCTGTACGCACCACCCCTGCTCCATGGTGAGATGATCTGCAAAATCCCCTGAGACATGCTTGGGTGTGCAGAAAACATGGAACACACTGCCACATGCCCCACCAGCACAAAGACCATTCTTAAGCATCGTAAATATTAAACGTGTGCTTACTCACAGGCATGAAAGATGCTGAAGGGGTACTTACGTTCCATGCATTCATTTTAAACTATCCAACTCATTCTGAATGCAGAGGAGTAAAGAGAGAGGGAAAGTGCGTTAGAACCAGTCCATGGGGCCATCCCATCAGCACTTGCGGTAGCAGGGACAGAAAGAGGCCTCGCCAAGCCTGCTCACAGTTCTGAATGCCCAGATTTGGGGTTTTCTTTCTCTGAGAACTCACTGCTTCCAGCCTTGAGCCTCCTGCCAAACCCCTCAGCCCTGTCCCACCCTGACAACTCAGGAGATAGTGCACCCAAGCCACTGAGGAGAAGGGACAGGCAGCAATGCCAGCTGCACTGCAGACACCAACATGGACATAACACTGGCTCTTCCTGGCATCAAGCCAGTAGAGCTGCTCCTCACCTGACCCCGCAAGGAAGGCACACATCCTCCTGGGCTGGGAAGGAGCTAGGTTGACACTAGGTCAAGACAACTCCTGGCCACCTGTCCCCAAGGTCCAATAGGGCAAAGGCCGGGCTACCCACTTTTTAGCTTTGAGTGTTGGGCCCCAGCACACATTACTCTCCTGTCCACCACGCCCCACAGGACCAGGTAGTGCATGGAGCACCCTAGCTTCAGAGCTGTGCAGATGTGATCAGGGGGCATGTGGGGCTGATTGCATGCAACAAGCCACACTGCTCCAGGGGGGGCCTACCTAGGAAGGCTGCCCACCCTGGAGCTGGGCCTGAGGCCTAGCATGGGGGCAGCATGAGGGGTCCACCCTGGGCCTGAGCTGTAGGGGCCACATGCCCGCCACTGCTCTGCATGGCATGTGTACCCCAGGCTTCCATTTACATGTGGCCCGCCCTGACCTTAGGGCGGCTGTCCTGTCTGCTCTGCTCACCCCAGGCGGCCCTCTTGCAGGTAAGGGGGCACTGGCCAGCTCCTCAGTGAACACCCCCAGCCAGGCCAAGCCCCACAGCTCACCCCTGCAGTGCACACTGCCCAAAGCCCCCCCCCCCCCATATACCTGTTCCTTCCCTCAGGGGTCCTGCTGCCTGCACATCCCCAGGGCCCTTCCTGGGGATTGTGGCTCTTCTTATCCCAGGCATCAGTCCCTGTCCCTCAGACTCTGCCCTTGAAGGGGCAAGGTCTGTACTCTGGGGGACACACTGAGGTCCTGTTGGCCACCCCTCTCCAAAGTCCTGGAGCAGCCGGGGGAGGGACAGAAGTGTGACATCCCACCTGCAGTAGCTCTGACAATGTCCTAGGGAATCCCCACTTATCCGCCACACTCACCCTGGCAGTGTCACTCAGCCTGTTCTGAGCAGCCTGGGGAAGGCAGGGATCCGAGTGCCTTTTAGGAAGCTTCCCCTAACTTGTGCCCAAGAGCTCATGAGCAGCCACCCCCTGCCCGTGCCAGCTATGTCCTGGCCAGTGTGCTGTCTGGCTCAAATGTCACCCTGCTTTGCCCTTGCTGGGTAGAGACTTTGACACCTGTGCAGATCTGAACCCCCTTCCCAGTCAAATGTCAGTTACCTCCAAGGGGGAGGTAGCCCAAGTCCCAAGTGTGCCGACCTCTCTGTGGACATGACGAGGGCCGTTCACCAGAGTGGCCCAGAGCTTAGCCTCCCCACAAGTCCTCCTGATACCCACAAGAACTCAGGGCTGTACCCTTCAGTCCCAGAGGGGACCCTGTCCTTAACAAGCCTCCTTGCAGAGTCTGGACCAGGTCACACCTGCGGACCAGCTGGTGCCCTGGCTCAGGCCTGGCCAGGCTAGGTCCCCTATTGCTAGGCACGTCCCTCCAGGACATCTTGGAGGCTCTAGGGCTGTACCAGGTTCTACGGAAGTTACCATAATGCCCAGGCAGACCATTCCCTGTGTGACCCCTACACTGTCACACACCAGTAAATGTGAGCAAAAGGCACCCTGGAACTTTACCACTTCTCAGCAAAGGGATGGAGGCCAGAGGGTGAGATGTTTGTCAACAGTTACAGACAAGGGACCTTCAGATAGAGAGGGGATCATGAGGGAGACCTAGGTGTGGCCCTGCGCTCGAGAAAGGGACAAAAGACACAAAATGGCCAGGTCAGAGGTAGCACGGACTTGGCTGCTCCAGTCTCCTCTGTGTCCCCCAAGGCCTCCGTGGTGTGTGGGATGGGTGGGCAGGGGCCAAGGCACCTCTGTGGTCTGGGTGCTAGCCAAGAGTGGAAAAGGCTTCTGTTTGGGTCCTCACCACCCCATCCCTCAGTGCTCCTCAAGGTCCCAAGCCATCCCAAAGTGCTGAGGCCCTGTGGCCAGTTCAACAGTGACCCTCAAATGTCCTGATCCTGATCACTGGCACCATGGGTGCAAAAGGCACTTGAGAGATGTGGTAACCCAACTCCCTGCCTGGCCTGGGGTGTGGCAGATTTGTGCACCTGTGGTGTATTTGTTTGTGCTGTGTATGTCATATGTAGTATAATGTGCATGCAGTGTGCTACCTGCTGTGTTGTGCTGGGTATGTTGTGTGTGGTATTTGTGTTGTGTTCATGGTGTATATACTGTGCAGTGTGGAAGGTGTGTGTGTAGTACATGATGTGTGTCCCACATGTGGTGCGTATAGAACACATGGGAGTACCTGTTGTGCTGTGCACACATGTGGTGTGCATGGTGTGTGCTGTGTGCTGTGCAGTACAGATGGCGTGGTGCACATGGTGCAGTGTGGGACACAAAGCACGTGGCGTGGCACCCTCACAACCCATTGTAGCTGGCCGCATGCTGAATACATGAACACGAACCCACCAGTTCTAGGCCCACACACGCAAAGCGGCCACAGGCCCCTCCAGTGTGGTGCTGCCACCCAGAAGGTGGGTGGTCCATAGGCTGCTGTCCTTACCCTGGGTACAAGGGTGGGGGGTGGGATGGGGGCAGTTGGCCACTGGGAGCTGCCCTGAGCCAACAGCATGCTGGTCTCTGGGGCCTCAGACATGGAGCATAGTGGAAGGAGAATGCCAGCCCTTCCAGCTCTGTCCGTGCCCAGGTCCTCCTATCCAGGTGCTGTGGCAGTGCTGTCCTAAGTGCCACCCTGGAAAAGCACCCCCACCCTGCTCCACTGCCAGACCTCACCATCTGACCCCCTAGCCCTCCCCCTGCTCACACCAGGGCATTCCCTGGGACCAGCCTGCCCCTGCAGAGTGGGCGGTGAGCTCACCTCTCACCAGCTGAGGCTGAGTCCACAGGGCCCCCCCACCCAGTGCTGGGCTCCATCTCCTGTGGCAGGCAGGACCATGTGACTTCGGTCAGCCTCCCCGTAGGTGTGGCATTCTCACAAGAAGGGTCACCCAGCAGGGCGCAGGCACCAGGGGAGCCGTGGGAACAAAGAGCCCATGTGTACCCCCTTTTTGAGTCTCAGATTCTAAAAGCCAGGCAGCCCCCAGTGCTGTGACAACTGCCACAGAGAAGGCCATTTCAGCAAGAGAGGAGCCCCGGTTGAAATTCAAACCTGCGCACACTGGAAAGCAGGGAGTCACCTCAGGCTGCAGACCCTGGGTACAGGCCGCACCCATCCCTCCAAGAAAAGCCCATGCTGGGGTGTCAGTCTGCAGCCTTTTCCAGGGTGCAGAGCCACAGGCCCCTTACTTCACGCTCACCAGAGCTACCTGGGCCTGATGCCTTCCCAGGCCCACGCCCAGCCCCTTCCTCTATGCCTGGCTATCAGGTGCACCCTTGGTGGAATAAAGGCCCAGAAAGAAAGGCCCCATAGGGGCCTGCCTGTCCCCGGAGAGGGTAACAACCACACAAGGAGCGCAGGAGGAGGCAGGAGGTCTCAGCTTTCCAACTGGCCCTCTGTTCTGAGGGCCGAGAAAGGGTCAAGCTTGTCCCGTTGGCTCCCACTGTGTGAGAGCAAGACCACAGCTATCTCTGACCCCTGGAACGGACACCATCAGGCCTGGCCACGGGAGGATGACAGGAGCAGAGCACAGGAGAAAGCAGCATTTCTCCAGCCTCAGGCTGGCAGGGGCAGCGCAGGTCCCATAGCCTGGCCTCGGTGGCCAGAGAGCAAGGGACGCCTCTTCCTTCGGCCCCTACCCCACATGGGTGCCTGCCTCCATCCCGCTCCCAGCCGCTCTGGCTCCCACGTCAGCTTCTCCACAGGCTGACAGCACAGCAATGTCAGCTCCCCGAGAGGCACCAGTCTTTTGCGCTGCCAAGCCTGGGGCTGGTGTGTGTGAAAAGCTGGTTGGCAGGAGGCACGCAACTGAAGACTTGCACACTCAGCCTGCCTATGTCCACAGGGAAGGAGTCCCGGGCTCTCCACACCCTCAGTTCTGAGGGGGGGCCTCCAGGGAGCCCACGTGGTACACCACAACCGCCATCACCAGGCATGAAGGACTCTGAGCAAAAACCAGGGCCAGGGAGCCACAACCAGGTGTCCTATGTAGGCCTGGTCCGAAAGAGCCTAGAGGGCTAGGTATGGTGGTGTCAGGTCCACCTCCTCATGGAGCTGAGATAGGCGGATCATCTGAGCACAGTTCAGGGCTCACCTAGGAAACAGTGAGATCCTGTCTTTCAGAAATGAAAACCCAAACCGAACAGAGCTCATACCACAGGAGCTAGACAGAAGTTAGTCTCTACAGTCCACACCTGTGGGGCCTATGCAGGGCCACCAGCTGTCAACAGGCCCCGAATTCACAGTGCACAGGCCTCTCTGGGGTTCCCACGGCTGATTTAACAAGGGATAAGCGACAGCTTACAACTCTCAGTAAGTTCTGATCATTTAGGTTTGTTTGAAAAGTAAACTGGATCCTCATTAATTTTAATCCTCCCCTCTAGAGCACAAGCTGGTTGCCAGGAGCTGCCAAAGCCAGGAGTGGATCTCAAGTATGCTGTGGCTGAACTCCCACCCTTCCAGAGTAGAGCCCATGGGAATGTTCTCCAACACCATCAAGATGCTCCTATGTCTGCAGAGAGAACACCAGATTCAGTATTTTTTGCTTTTAAATATCCTGGAACAGTTCAACAGAATGCCTGTTCTAGAAGTTCTGGGGTAACCTTTTAAAACTTTCTCAATTTGCTGTATGTGGTGGCACATACCTACAATCCCATCAACTCTGAGGTAGGAGGATCCAAGCCCGGGACCAGCCTGGGCAACTTCACAAGCCCGTCTCAAAAAGAAAAGTCTCTTACAAAGTGCTGAGGATGTAGCTCAGTGGAACAGCACTTGCCATGCATGTCTGAGGCCCTGAGGTCAATCTCCAGTACTCAAAAAAGAATCCCAATGACCTATCAACCAACCTCTAAATTATTACAGAAAAGAAGCAACCCTATGAACCATACCACAGATAGCAAACTGGCCTTTGGCCCTAGTCTGGCCTCTTGCTAATTTCTGCAAATAAAGATTCATTGGTAACAGCCCTGCCCACTCACAGCTGCTTTCACAGTGGCAGGGCAGGCAGGGCTGGGCAGCTTTGACCAGGGACCCCTGCGCTCTCACAGGCTTTAGCCTAGCTTTCAGGAGAAGAGCTGGATGGCCCCTCGCACCAGCCTCCTGCTGACTGCCTAGTGTTTTCACAGGCCTGCCCCACAGGAAGGCACCAGATGGCTCCGCCGCCACGCCGGCCCAGCCAGGAAGGTGGTGGGCAGTGAAGACCGAGCAGGAAGACTGCAGGACGTGGAGGCAGCCTCGGCCCAAGGACAGGGCATGCCCCGACTTACCTGTGGCCTGGCAGAAGAGGTGGAAGGTCCCCAGCACGTGCACCTGCTGTGCCTGGTCACTCAGGAAGGGAGGCAGCAAGACGACCTGCGTGCGGCTGTCATGCCCTGGGCCCGGGGCTGGCCAGGGGCTCCGGGGAGAGGAGGACGAGTCGGGACCCAGACAGGACAGGGAGGAAGAGCCAGGAGGAGGAAAGGGCTTAGGAGATGAGGCTGTGAGACAGAGGACAGAAAAGAAAGGGCACTGAGGAAGGTGTCGTCAGGATCGAGTCCCAGGCCAGAGAAGGCGGAGCACAGCAGAAAGCGGACAGGCGGGGTGAGGACAGATCCTGAGGCCACCCCACTGGGTCACCCCACAGCCCGCACAAGTGACACCTGCCTAAATGAATGGTGGAAGCCTCTCATTTATTTGAGTATTTTCCACATGGATACAAGATAGAAAAATAAAAACAAAGTAAATCTTATAAAACACAAAAGTTTACACCGCAAAGGATGAACTCGTATCATGCTGAAAGGTGAGACTGTCCACACAGGCACACAGAAATCTAGAGTTTATTGTTCTTTGCCACTGAACAAAAGTCCTCCTCTGCATGGGTATTTACAAAGCAGGAGATGGAGTGTAAAACAAACTAAGTTTAAAACCATACCACTCCTTTACATCTTCAACAGCAGCAGTGGAAGCTGGGCTGAGACAGGGCCATGTGCACCAGGTGTGTGGTCACAGCCGCAGCCAGCGGCGCAGCTGCACGGACCACTTGTCTCCCAGGAGGAGGGGACAGTGCCCTGGGCCAAGAACAGGTCCAGGTGGCAGTGGGGACGAGATGGCGGCAAGAGGAGGCGGAAGAGGCTCAGAGAGCCCAGGACATCCTTGTGGAGGCTCCGCCCCGGCAGGAGGGCAGCTGTAGGTGTGGCCTGGTGACATGCTCCTCCCCTAGGGCAGCCTGACTGCCAGCGCCGGGACCCTTCTTCAGGCGACACCTGCTAGTACGGGCAGGGCAGCCATCCTCTTCAAGGAAAGTTAAGAAAATACAGAAATAAAATCTCTCTGAAAATGATGCTTCCAACGACTAAAGTAACAAGTAAAAGGGTAAGTGTTCAAGAGATGTGATTTTTAGGTCTACACTTCTAAAAGCAGAAAGAATGCTTTTAGCAAAAAGTAAGTCTATCCCTGAGAATCATAAGCAACGTAAGCCATACTCCAATATATAACAAAATCTGGAAGATGAACATCTTTTTCTAAATATTAAAACATCTGCTTCAGTAATGAAAAAAATGACCTACAACTCAACACAATCAAAGGAAAATCCTAAAGAATAATTCAACGGAAGAAAAGGTCCGTGCCAATCTGGACAACAGGCAATAAGTTACCAATCTGATAAACTAAAACATCATTTCCAATCTGGAATGAAATTATCTTTTAGTGGCTGCTACAGGGAAGGGAAGAGGAAGGAGCCCCGTGCAGCCAATGGAAGTCAGCCGTCTCTCCCCCACGCCACCGAGGCCCGGGTCAGGGCTGCCACCCGCAGAGGTCGCCCAGTGCCCCACCCACTGCAGGGCCGGACGCAGTACTTGTCGTCTTCCCAAAGCACGAAGGGAGACAAGTTACAGGCTCTGCCCGAGGGGAAACAAGACTAAGGGTTGCCGCACGGTGACAAGACTGGAGACTCGGGTACTGAACAGTTTAAACACAAGACCCCACAAAGGGACTGCAAGACACCCTCGGGCACGCGCCTCAGTCTCCATCTGCGTCCGAGTCTGCAAACTTCAGTTCACACTTGACGTCAAACGGCTTGTCCCTGGCAGAGAGCTCATCAATCCTCTGTGAGTCCTCCCTGTCTGTGGGGATTTTGCTGGTGATGGTGTCCGGCTCTGTCTCATAGCCGGTGTCCAGGGCTGGCCGGGGCTGCTCTCCATTCTGCTGGGAGAAGCTCCCGGGCTCCACCAGCGTCTCCTTCACACTCTGCTCCAGGTCTGAAAACTCTGGCTTGGGCTGCTTCTTGCCAAGCAGCAGGGCCGAGCGGAACTTCAGGCACTGCCCGGGGAGGTAGCCCTTGTAGCAGTTGTAGGAGAAGAGGCAGAGGAAGAGCACGAAGAGGAAGAGTGAGAGAGACATCAGGAGGCGGTTGTCACTGGACTTCAGGTACATGGTCTTCTCCGAGTGCAGTTGTGGCACCGTGTTGATGACAATCTTGGGCTCGCAGGATGTGCTGGTAGGCGCTGGCCTGGGTGGCGGGGTGATGGGCCCAAGGGACGTGGCCCGTACAGATGGGCTTCGGGGAGAAGATCCCTGGGTGGCTGCTGCAGGCACCCTGGAGGTGGCCTGAAAGCCCGGTGAGCTGGGGGCTGGTGAGGGCCGTGGGAGCACCTTCACCTCCAGCTTGGCCACCACCTGGGAGACTGTTTTGTTCCTGACCCTCTCCTCTGCCAGGCACTGGTACACCCCGCTGTCTCCTTCCGACAGGTTGAAGATGAGCAGGTTTTTCCTGCCCATCAGACCATACTTAGGGCTCTCAGCCTTCAGCACACCGTTCTGGAACTTCCACACCACCCGAGCTAGGTTGGACTTTTGGGAGCATTTGAGTTCTGCTGTGTCTCCGTGCTTGAAAGGACGCTGCGGGGAACTTTCTTTAATCTTATCTGGAACATCAAAATAAATGTGCACAGCATCAACAACCCTGGTGGCTTACTGGACTGCTTTAAAAAACAGGTCAATTCCCACAAGAAGATACAAGTTCCACCCGCTGGAGCAAGATGGAAACTTCGAGAACAACTAGGAGATAAAGACATGCGTGACCACGGAAGCAAAGATGAACCCTGATGGCAGCCCTCAGGGACAGAGGAAGTCAGAGGCAGCTTTCCACAACGGAAAGCCCACATCTCTGCCCTGAACGCACCAGGCAGGGGAGACAGAGCAGAGGCCTCAGTATAACACCAAACACTTTGCTAGTGGCTGCGGGAAAGACTGGCTTTTGGAGCACTGGGCACCCTTGCTCTTCCCTTCTTTCACCTGGCGACTGTTGTCTGCTCAGAAGGGAGAGGGGTCCTAAAGCCAAGGCCACACCTTCCTTGACACACCAGCAAAGTGTGTAGGACTCCTGGCTCAGCCCCATCTGCTATGGGTCATTGTGCTGTTCCTTCACAGCTGCTACAGGGAGTGGGGTTCCCATGGGGGGGCTGCTTGCCTTTTATCCAAATGTGCTGGATAAGAGTTCTCTACTTCAGCTGTTTCTCAGATTTTGGAATATTTGTGTATAATGATACACGTTGGGGAGGGCCAAGTCTGAACGTGAATTCACTTATCTTTCATGCACCTTATACACACAGCCTGGAGATGATCTTACACAATGTTTTAAGTCATTCCAAGCAGAAAACAAAGTTCCACAGTACGAAACTTTCCACTTGAAACAGCATCCTGGCACTCAAACACTTTTAGATTTGTGGTTTGGGAGTTAAGGGTACTTGACTTGTACTCACGGTCTCCTTTCTTTCCATTTCTAACAGGTTTTGAACCCAAAACTAAGCAGAACTGAGGAGAGGATCATCTGGGACAGAGTGCTTTCCAGCGAACCGATATACCCTATGTGGCCTCTGATACTCTTTCTGTGATCAAAGGGACAGAGAGACCTGGGCCTGCTATCTGATGCCTGACATCTATTTCAAGCAGAGAAAGGAAACGAAGCACACAAACATCACAGCACAGCAGCACACGACAGGTTCCGAGAGCCGGCCAGTTCTCGGGAATGGGATGGGAATCCACTCACCCGGGCACGAGGACGTGTCACCACTCATCTCCTGAATCCACGCCCTGTAAAACAACCAGTACAGTTACCAGTTCCTGGCCCATGCCCATGGGGGGCCCTGCGGGCAGCGCATCTCACCCGTACCTGCTGGCACCCTTGGACTGGTACACGGCAATGCAGGCAGCCTCGGCTAAGCTCCAGGCGCAGTACGGGTCCCGCGCCAGTATGCAGTCCTGACAGCTGCTGTGCTTCCCGCAGAAGGCGAGCGGTGCCTGCACCACGCCCGAGTTGGAGCCCGCGTAGACAAACCTCCTACCCTGTGCACAGGAAGAGAGCGGGCACGGCTGGCTGTCACCACGACAGGGGCTCTGAGCTGTGCTGCTGGGGGGCAGAGGCCTCTCCAACCTGAGCTAGAGCAAGGCTGCTGGGGCGTATGACAGACAGCAGGCTTGTGTGGAAAAGCAGGGGGGTGGTATAGCCTCCCTGTCTGCTTCCCTGCCTGTCTGGGTCCTACCTGCCGGCAAAGCGCACCCTGCACCTAAGTCTTCCTGGGGAAGAAGCTGTTCTGATGGCCCCCAGGTGGCTGCCCGTGAAGCAGGAGGCTCTGCCCTGCCCTCTTCGTAGGAAGATCGCAGTAGTGGCAGTCAGAAGCCAAGGGCCCAGCCTCTGAAGGCTGTTTTCACCCTGTGTGCGTGAAACACTTTTGGACAGGGCCTGTGCCGCCAGTGATGTGTCACCAGCTCGTGTTACCACCTGCATCCAGCACCCAGGTCATGTGGTCACCGTGCAGGGGTGAAGTGGTGGCCGCAGGCAGGTGGTGGGGAGGGAGGGACCATCCTAGGGGCCTCTGACCTTCCACGTCTTCCAGGACATTCAGTCCTGCTTCTCCCTGATGGCTCTGGGGGCGAGCATCATGAAGTCAGGCTGTTACAACTGCGCAACCAAGTTCCACCATGTGGATTCTAGCAAGCAAACACGGAAGGGAAGGGAGGGCAGGGCAGCAGAGCCTCCCAGGAGGACATCTGGCAGGACCCGCCACTAGCAAGGCCCACCAGGGATGCTGAACTTAGGGCTGAGGGGAGAAACAGACTAAGCGTGATAGTGCACACCTACAAACCCAGCACTCAAGAGGCTGAGGCAGGACAGCTGCAAGTTCAAGGCCAACGTGGGCTACACAGTAAGACTTTGTCTCTGAAGACAAGAAATGAAAACGACAGAAGCAGCCACCCCTTGGCATCTGTGGGGACCTGGCTCCTGGACCCCATAGCTGTGTACTGCACATGATCTAAGTGCGTCCTCCAGGACACTTTCAAATCACCTCTACGTTAATTGTAACACCTGTAACACCACATTGTCTAGGGACTAATGATGAGAAGAGAGGCCATGCACTTCAGTGCATCTGCAATATTTTTCAATTATCTTCGACCTGAGGCCGGTAGAATTGCACATGCAAAATGGCAGTAAGGACCCAAGGGCTGCCCATACCTTCTGTCTCAGCGTCTGTTCCCCTCAAAGACAGCTCTCTGTGGACTGTAATGCAGGCCCACACATTCCCTGACCACCTGCCAGAGGTGGGGCCCAGCTCCCTGATGGTGGGGGGGAGGTGCAGACACACACGTGTGCGGCAAGAGTCAAGGGCACCAAGGTGTCATGCCCCAGGAAGGCCTCCATGGTGCCCTCCCCAAGCTATGCCCCCAGAACAGTCCAGAAAAGCCAGCAGATGCCTTGAAAGACCCAACTGGGTCTCTCCGAGCCTACCCAGCTGGGACAGGGACCCAATGTCCAAATGCATCATGGGTGGGGGGTGAGCGATGCCAGGTATGGCGCGGGCTGCAGGTAACAGGACTGAATCCATGGGACACACAAAGCTGGATGGGGCACAAGGACCCTCTGTGCCCTCCTTGTCACTCTTCTGTAAATCACAAACTATTTTAAAATGAAAAATGTAACAAGGTGAATAAAAACACTTGCTGGAGGAAATGGGAAAGTACCACAATGCACTGTGCACATCCACCTTGTCCCCGCCACGAACGTGACCACCAGTACAACAAACAGTATTGATAAGCACAAACTAAACAAAAGCAAAAAGCCCTAGTGGCAGTGGGGTGTGTTGAAGATCCCTTCTTCCCTATGCCCAGTCTCTGCTGACTCCTGCATGTGCAACCCAAGGGTGGGCGGCAAAGGACATGCCTGTGGGCAATGAGCCAGCGTAGTTCCCTTCTTGGGGCCGGCGCCGCACAACCTGACCTTACAGCGCAGGGCATCTGCTAGGACACATCCTAGTCCCAAGGCACCCAGAGGCAGGAGCTCTGCACCCAGGCTCACAGCGCATCAGCCACATTGCCAGGAGAGGTCTACCATGGTGAGCAGGGAGACAGACCTGGTCTGTCCATATGATGGAGCACTATTCAGCCTCCACAAGACGGACAGCCCAACACACACAACCACATGCAAGAAGCCCGGAGAAATGGTGAGAAGAGAAATGAGCCAGCACAGAGCGTGCACGTGGTGTGCCTCCTCTCACGCAGAGCACCTAGCAGTCTCACTCAAGAGACAGAATGGTGGGTGCCAGGGAGAGGGAATGGGGAGTCTGGTCTATGGGACAGTTTCAGTTCAAGAAAATGACCAAGTTGTGAGGATGGACAATGTGACGACTACAGACGCTGTCAGTGCGCGTAAGGCCACTTCAAGGCAGGGAGGAGGGGCAGGAGGGGCCAAGTAGGCAGTGACACATCCGCCCCAGCTATAGCAAATGGGAAGGGGTTGGGTGCTGGTTCCTTCCTGGACTGTGGGGCCCGCTGGGCGCTGCCCACCGGCTTTCTACACTCGAGGCTGCCAGCGTGGGAGTTGGGGGAGGGCACTGATCAGCACTTCCACTGCCATGGCAGCACCACTGGGCATGAAAACCCCTGCCCTGGGATGAAGAGAAGGTGGGGGACCCCATGCAAGTGAACTGCCTGTAAACCATTCACTGCAACAGTGTCACGTCCCCCTGCAGCAGCTCCTGTGGGGACAGGTGAATCAGGTGGCCCAGCAGGACCACACCCACCTGCTCCTCCTCCCTGTGGGGCGACAGCAGATGTGCGCAGGACTGACCTGTAACCACCCCACATGGGACCTGTCTTAGCTACCTTTCTCTTGTTGCTAAGACAAAATACTTAACACCCAAAGTTAAAAGGGGAAAGGTTTGTTTAGCTTACAGTCTGCAGAGGTTTCAGTCTATCATCAGCTGGCTCCAAGGCAGGGTGGTGGGGGAGAAACACTTCATGGTGGGCAGAAGGTAGCACAGCAACAAGGGGGTCTTAGTAACTTTTTCTGTACCTGTTATAGTCTCTCTAGGCTACTGGGACTAGGGCAGTGCCAAACCAACCAGTGGACTGATCTAGTAATCACACACTCTTAATCCCAGCATTGCACCATGAATCAATCAGTCATGCACTCTAGATCCAGCCACCTAAGCCCCATCTATGACCACGTGAGACTTTGGGGGACATATGGACACAGCCATCACAGGGCCTCCTGTCTGCCTTTGGGGGTCAGCACCAGGTGCCCTGGAATCCAAAACACAGGCTCCTGAATTCATTCTGATGACCCCTCCCAGGGCTCACCCTCTGGGTGCAGCACCAGCCTGGCTGAGGCAAACAGGCAGCACAGCAGCCCCAGCGGGATCCACGGGCAAGGCCAAGTATGGCCGGGGGGGGGGGGGGCGGAGGGCAAACCATCCACCCTGCACATCTCCAGGTGCTTTCATGTGCTTGTTGACTGAGAGGCAGTACCAGTCCTGAGAGCAGACACATTTTACAGTGGGCTGAGAGGGGTGGTGGTCAGGGGATGGTAGTTTGAAAGCAGCCCCAGGCTCCTAAAACTTTAAAAAGGGAAGAGGAGGGTCAGGGACACAGCTCAGCAGCAGAGTGCCTGTCTGGCAAGCACAAGGTCCTGAGTTTGATTCTCAGCACAAAAAAAAAAAAAAAAGAAAATAAAAATGGAGAAAGAAAAAAGAGAAGAGGATGGGGGGACTTTAGGGAGGTGCTTACAAATACAGACTTGCCCAAGAGGTCAGCCCTGGTCCTGTCTGCTGCCCCTTCCTCCACCCATGGCACCAGATCCAAGGAGGCAGTATCCAAGGGTTGTGTGAAGGTCGGCTCCTGCCAAGGGCTAGTCTGGTATACTGTGCCACACCACAGATGGGTAACAGAGTGGCCGAGCCCAGCTCTGTCCAACAGCCACTCTGGAAGCGACGCAGGTCAGAGAGGCAGAGCCAGGTAGCGCCGGGAACCACAGGTGTAACGCAGGACTCATGTGCTCAGTGGGCTGAGGCAAGCAGCCCACTGACAGCCCCTCACCAGGCAGCCTCTCCCAGAGGGCAAACAGCAGCACCGCGCACAGACCCTGGCGTCTGTTCTGTGCTGGGCCCCGTCTGCAGCTCCGCAAATCTCCCTGCTCCACCCCCAATGCAACACGGGCAACATCAGCTCCCCAGGTCACTGAGGAAATGCTTGCTGGGGACCAAAAGCTACAGCCAGTGGGCCACACCTCCCCCTGTAGCTTTCTCTACAACCCTCCAGCTGAGGAGTGGGAGGTGTGGAGGGGTAGGTTGACCAATTGACTACGGTACTGGGCACTGAACTCAGGGCCTTCACACTGAGTTACGTCCCAAGCCTCTTTTATTTTTTTTAAAACAGGGTCTTGCTAAGTTGCCCAGATTTGGCAGAAACGTGCAAACTTCTTGCCTCCCAGAGTATGTGCCACCAGGCCCACTGGGGTTTTATATTTTTAAATGAATGAAAAAAATCCAAAGAACAGTATTTTGTGCCACTTGAGATGTGCAAAGCTCAGAGTCCACGGGTACCTTCAGTCATCTGTGTCTGAGCCACAGCTAATGGCCACCACCATGGCAGAGCTAGGTGGCCAGCCCTCAAAACCTCAAATACCCACCATCCAGCCCTGGGCCCGAGAGACCTGGGCAGATGCCCACCACCCGGCCAACCGTGGATCCCAGAGATCAAAGGCCACCGAGTGTAGCCCCACCTGCCCCGCCACGGGGCCTCTTTACCTTCTCAGAGGAGAGCAGCAGAGTCTGCACTGGCTCAGAGTCCTGGAAGAGCTGAGTCTCCTCAATGATGTGCGCGCTTTCGAGGTTCACAGCTTTGTGCAGGGCTCCTCGATCTGCAAGGTCAAAGCCGGGCTCAGGGAGCAGCCGGGAGGACACACCAAGGACGCTGAGCCCTGTGCTGTGCTCACCCTGCTACATGCTCATCGGAATGCTCATGACAGGGGCAACTTTGCATGAGAAGCAGAAAAAAACTTTTGGCAAAAAAGTGACTGGAAATAAGTTACAGATTATTCTGATTCTCTCACAGAGAATAATACCCCCTATCCACGGCTGAGTCCAGCGACCTTCATCCTCAGTCAGCACGGTGACATCCTGGGCCCAGATCCCAGGTACAGGGGCCCGTGTGGTTAGAGGGTTGTGGGGGTCATCCCCAGAAGGGTCCTAGCAGGCAGGTGAGGCAGGGCACACACACGGCCAACTGGGGCTCTCCTAGGGCGGCCACAGGCCGCATCCCAGAAACACTCATCCCAGCCCCGCGTGAGGGGCAATGCCCCACACGGTGCAGGGCAGGGCGGGTCTCAGGCCTTATGGGGCACAGGGACAAGGTTTCCTGCTATAGTCAGCAGAGGCCAGGCTGGCTGATCCTGTAGGACAGCCAGTCCCTCCCCCATCCCAGCCAGCCCAGGCATCACCCAGCTTGGCTGGAATGGGGATCCTCCGCTTCAGCTGAGCCCAGTTGCAGGCCAGGACCTGCAGGTTGGTGCCCTGGTAGCCCAGCTGTGGGGATTTCCTTTCACATGGTCACACTTGGGTCACATGAAGGGAGAGGCCAGATCCACTCACAAAAGACTTAGTAGATTTCCCAATTCTCTTACACACCATGACTGTCTCACCCTTGGCACCCACCTGTGCTGACAAACATGACGTCATAGACAGTCCCATCCAGGGCCTGAGTCCTGTCCACCACGATCTGCGTGTAGTTCACGTCCTTTTTGATTAACTTGGGCCTGTTGTCTATTGGGGTGACTGAGTCGTCCATCAGAGGGTGGTCTTTGACAAACTGCAGCGTCTTGTCAGGCAGGCTCAAAGAGCTGGTATAGTTGGCTGCCCGCGCCTCACTGTCGATGCACTGTGGGGCCGATCACCAGCTGTTACCACGCACACCCACAGCCCAGCACCACCTTGCAGCACTGAAACCTGGCAGCTGCCAAGCAGGGGCACCACTGGACAGGGGACACCTCAAAAGCCAGCTAATAGTGGACAGTCAGGTGGACAGGAATTTTGCCCCAAGAATGAGGACACTTTGATTTTATGGCCTCGGAGATTGAACCTAGGAGTCTGTACATGCTAGGCTGTACTGCTCCACTTTTGAGCTACATAGCCCTAGCACTTTTTATTTTTTACTTTAAGACAGGGTCTAAGTTGCCCAGGATGGCCTTGAACTGGTGATCCTCCTGCCTCAGCCTCCCAAGTACAGGTATGCACCCCCATACTCAGGAGGAGACATGGTATTAAAGCATATCCATGACATATAATTGTGTTTTACGACACATAATTAGTAGGGCAACTTTTAATGCATTTATACATGAGAACACTCACCAAGTCTTTGAAACTGAAAACTACTTATCACTCAGAAGCTTTCCCACGTGAAGGCAGACGCAATAAGCACTACTGAAGAACAGCCCAATTTTAATACCATAAAAACTAAAGAACAGGAAGGAATTTTCCCTGTCCTTATTTCCTGATGTACAGAAACCACAATCCTCATCACATGTTGAGTGGCAGGCATAGGAGGAATGGGGACCAGGTCAGGTCAGGATGCCCAGCAGGGTGCCCAACTGGCTGCAGCTCTGAGGACCAGGTGCCAGCCTACACTACTCAGGAAAATGAGTGGCTGGCCAGGTTAGTGTAGAAATTGTTTTTACCTCAAATCTATAATTTTCATGGGGAAAAATGTGAGCACTACTGAGGAGTGGACAGGGCAGCCTGTGAGCATGCAGTGCTTGTTGGGAAATCATGTTTTCTGCAGGAAACTGAAAAGGAAGGACCTGACTATATTATGCAATATGCATTTCACCCTGTGGTGCCTGCGAGTGGCTCACTTTCCTGTCTGGCCTGTTTGTGGCAAGAGTTGTGACACAACACATGGACCAGGAGGGGACAGAGGAGGAGGAGCCTGCTGCTAACCAGAGGCCCAGTGGGTGCCAGGCAGGTACAGAGGAAGACCTGCAGGCACCTGGACCTGGCACAGGGAGAATGCCCTCTTCCCTCCCAGCTGGAGCCCTGCTCACCGCTCCGGGCCTTGGCGTGGGCACCGGGCCGTTGTAGCGCACCCACTTGGTGTGGGACTGCTCCACTGTGGCACTTTGCATGTACTTCCCGCGGGAGAAGATGGCTTCTGCTGTGGACAGGTTGTAGGCACACACTGCTGACAGCCCCACATTGTTCCTGGGGATGGAGGCCATGCAAGTGAGGAGGGCAGTGGCCGCAGGGGAGGGCACACTCCGCCCACCCGCCTGCCCAGGGTGCTCACAGCTGTGGGGTGAAGAGTGCATAGAATATTGGCTCCTTCAGGCCCGGGCCCCGAAGCACAAATACGTCCCGCAGCACATTGAAGACCAGGCCGCTCTCCGGCTGGGAACAGATCAGCCGGGCCTTCAGGAAGGACGTCCATTTCTTCTGTAGGGTCCTCAGGCCGCCCTGGTCCCCCTGAAAGCCGAAGATAGGACATGGCAAGGCAGTGGAAGATGCCCTTCAGGGCCCCATGGAGTGAAGGTGTTCGACCTCAGTGCCATGTGTAGGCTGGTGCAGAAACAAGACAGACAGGGGCACTCTCCCTGGAGACTCATGAGGACAGCTGAGACATCACAGCTGCAACAGCTCTGCCATGCCGCTGCCCTTACAGCTGTAACCTGTGCTGCCTGTGATTCCTGGAATCTCCCAAGTGTGTCTTGACAACATATGCCCTATGGCCAGGTCACTCTGTGGCAGAAAGTGCTGTAGCCCACACCAGGGGCCATGGGGCCCGGGGACGTCTCTCCTGGAGACATCCCATCCTGTCCTTCCTTCACCTCACCAGGCCCTTCTGGAGCACCTTCTGAGGTGCTGGTGCCAGAAAACAGTTACAAAGAGCACCTGGCTGTATGGCCTGCACAGAAACAGTCGTCCCCTTATCTGCAGCGGCACCCTCTGCAGTTTCAGCCATGTACACTCAACTGCAGTCCTGAAGGACTGTGTTTGACTCTTGAGAGAGAAAGTACATCCACCTAACTTTTACTACACTGCATTATTACAGCCAGTCTATCTTACCCTTTGTCACTGGTGCTAATCTCACACTGTGTCTAATTTGCAAGTCACATTTAATTCACAAGTAAGTTACAGGGAGAAACATACAGCCAACACAGTTCTATGCATAGCCTATGTTAAGGCTCCGCACCGAATGTTTATAAACTACTATCGCACCATGTCCATGGCCACTCGCCTCACTGGCCTTTGGTCCTCAGGAGTGGCCTAAGGCTCAGTGGGCATGGGTAGGGGACAAGGGGCCGGGTGTGCTCACTGGTCTTAGGCAGCAGTGACCACACTTGTGGGAAAACAAAGGACTCTGCAGGGACAGCAGGAGTCCACCTGAGACCTGCAGGGCTGGGGCCTCCACCTGGAGCCTGTTCTTGGAGGCTCCTGCCAGCTCCAGGGCCAGAATCACGCCAAGTCCAAGGCACTCTGGCTCAACTTCCGGCCAGACCAGAGCCACCGGAGGGAGGAGGGCACTGACCACTCCTGTCTACGGGGCTTTCAGGGTGCCCTGCCTCCCACACACTCCCTGGACAACACCCCAGACACTGGGGCCCTTGTGAAGTTGTCTCCAGGTCAAGGAGGCACACAGCAAGGCAGCCACAGGTGGCGGACCTCCGGGGGTGGGCTGGGAACACTGGTTAGAGATGGCCTGGACAGCTGATAAAGCAGCAGACGTTGGCGTACACAGAGGGGCACTTTGTGCTCTGTGGGGGCACTGTGAGGGAGGGGTGTCCAAGCACAGATGTGCTGCAGCTCTGACATCCCTGCTTCTGTGACAGTGTTCAAACAGCAACTGCCATGCAAGAAGGCCACACAGCACTGCACCTAACGACTCCCGGGGGGTGTCCACCATCCCTAAGTAGCTGCCAGCAGCTGCTACTGTGTGTCTTCCTTGGTGCCCACACTCTGGCACCCTGTTCCGACACTGCCCACTGCACACCTCTGGCTCTGCCCGGGGCATTTCTGTCAGTCACCACTGCCCTCTTAGGCTACCTGAGGAACTCAATGGTGAGATTCCGAATCTAGAGATTCTGAGTCCAGCTGACAAGAAGGAGCCTGTGGGCACACGGAGGTCTGGGGAAGGGCATCAAAAATCAGGCTGCCCGAGAACCACAGGTCAGGCAGTCACATCTAGGGTGCTGTTGCCACCCAGGCCTCCAGAGAAAGGAAAGCCAGGCACTGACAGGTCCTGTCACCAGGGATGTCTGGAGCACAGTGGGACACAGGGCAGGGAAAGCGATGTTTCTGATAGAGGCTGTAGGGGCACCATCTTCCTGGGGCTCACCTTGCATACCCTGGCGACACGTGGGATCATCAGCTTGAAAACAAACTCGTATTCCACCGACACCTCCGTGAAGAAGAAATAGACCCTGTCGTCCTCCCCCTCCACGCCATCTGGGCTTCTTCGGATCACGTCGGCAAAGACAAAGCTTGGCTCTGCCGAGAGATGTGCCAGACTGTCACCACCCCTGCCCGCATCCTGTGGTGTTGCAGGCTGGCGAATGGGGCCCACAAGGTCACCCACAGAGTCTGACTTAGTGTGGAATAGTGACGGCACTGAGCCCAGACAATGCCACTCTATGCTGCACTCCTTGGCTTCTAGGAGCTCTCCCCGATGGTGACCTTGTCCACCACAAAGCCGGGGTGGGGGCTGGCTGGGAGGCACCCTGAGGGCTACAGGGATCCCACCAGGGCCTCGAATGCCCTCCAAGTGTGGCACTAGTGTCCGAGATGCCCTGTCTACCTGAGCAAGGAGCAGCCAGCTGTGCCCCTACGCAGATGCAGGATCTCCCCTAAACAAGAGGCTTGGAGAACTGCAGGGCCCACTGGCTAGCACTGAAAAAACCCTTATAAGCAGCCTGCAGTCAGTGCTGCTTGGTGTAACAAGGCACTGAGCCCTGGCCCCATTTACTCAGGCACTGGAGCCTGGGCATGACTCTGCACTTTAATATCACACAGGAAACTGTACCACATACCAATCTGATTACTCTGTGTCCTCTGTGTACCATCAGAGTCCCACTTTTATTAAAAAGTCTCACAAACCCATTTTCAGCTTTCGAGTAAGAGCAGCCTTAAAACAATGCTCCGTTAGGAGAGAACAAAGCAGACTAGTCAGCCCTGTCCCTGGTGGCCCCTGACAGTGCTAGAAGCACCCTTCACTGCCCCAGGGTTGCCTTGAGCTTGGGACCTTCACAGCTCAAGGACAAAGGAGAAATCAAACTGCACACATGCTGAGGTGCAAAGCCCTCTGCCAAGTGGCTGTGCTTCTTACCATTTAGCCAAGGGATTGCATACTCTGTTCTCAGAGGACTGTGGGAAGAATTTCGGGAGATGATGGGTTCGCTTCCTAAAAAATTATACGATGTCCCAGAATATAGCTCTCCATCTGCAGCGGCCGGGGAGAGAGAGGAAAAGGGGGTCAGCCCCTGCAGCTGTAGCACCAACACTGGGACAGTCATTCAGTACCATCTCTTTATAAGCTCTCGTCCCACCCCCACCCCTGTATAAAGGGAGGACAATCTCCAGGCTTGTGGGATGCATGTCTTTACTTCCTGTCTTGCATACATAGATAATTGTCCATGCCACATTCAGCTGCCTTTTACAAGTTAAGGGAAAATAACTTAACCAAGGAAGAATGTTCCATACCCAGTATAACGGGTGCAAATACGGACGCTCCTAACTCACAACACTCGCAAACCTGAGCCCAGCTATGTGGCAAACATGTAAGGCTAGACTGCGTTTGTGACCATGACCTTCGAACCTCAGAGTACAGCCCCACCGCACCTGTGTGAGCCTGAGCTGGGCAGAATCAGCTCACACAGCCTCCTTTATGATCCAGTGCTGACTCCTGAGAGTTACTGCACGCTGTTCTGACTGTGAGAGAATGGTGGTGACCCTTGCCAAGTCAAAAGGTTTTAAGCAAACTACTATGGCTGCAGGGTTCCTGGTCCACCAGCCTCATTTGCTCAAGGGCCCTGCAGGGTAGTAGCGGGTGGCTCTTTTGCTAATCTGATTGTCACATGGGAGCGAGTCTTCCTCTGGGACAACACAGCAGTGGCAGACATCAAGCAACTATAGCAGTGGCCAGTTATCCCACTGAATGGTGGTTGAAAAGCTCTCACTAAGGCATCTGCGCAGAGGGACACACACATTTTATCATGGTGGCTACTGTCACACATGGAGCAGGGAAGAGGGATCAAGTGTCCTGTCTGGGACACAACCTCAGCCAGAAACTTCGGGGGTGAAGGAATCCGAGCAGCAGACTCACCCGCGATGACAGACGTGTAGCTGTGCGCTGGGTCAAAGGGACACCTTCCCTTGCCATCTTCATTTCTCCCCAGAAACTTGAAGGATGTTAAGTTCTACAGTTGAATAAAAAGAAAATACATCATAAAACGTCTGACCCTGTACCATGAAATTCTCCGAGTTCACTCTTCCTGAAAGACCCTTGGTCCTTTTACTGGGCACACAAACGGGTATTGAGCCACGTGGGTCCAGCTTGGGCCCGTATACCAGCACCTTGGCCAAGCTACACAAGACCTCAGAACCTCTGCTCACTCATGTGCAGAATGGAGGCAGTACTGCTCACGACTCAGGGGCTGTCAGTTGGCTCAGGGATCCATACACAGGACACACTCAGCAGGGGCCAGGACCCCCGTGTGGAACCTTGGTATCACGAGCAAGGGGGTTATCCAAGTAGCAGATAACACAGAACAGGAACAGTGGATGCCCCCACTGTGACACTAAGATGGATCCATGAGCTAAATATGAAAGGCAAAATTGAGCTGCACCAGGAGAAGGTGCAGAATCTGGGGACAGGCTCTCTTCACCAGACAGGCCCCAAGGCTGACATGTGGAAAATGTGCTGATCTGCTATTACATAAAAGCACTGGAAAGCTCTCGTATAGGCAAAAATGGGACACAGCTAACCAAACTTCTGAACTTGGGGGAAGGCCCGCAGAATGACAGGTGGGGTGTTTCCATCTCTGAAAATACAATAGACCCAAGATTAGAACTGTTTTTCCTGAGCTGGGGATGGAACCCAGGGTCACCTGTACACTACGCAAGCATTCTACTACCAAGGTATACCCCCATCCTGGAAAATATGTTTTTTAAAAAACTCCCATCGATTTTGGGTTCTAAGAAACCAAGCTTTACGCAACAGGCGTCTTCCCGTGTGCAGGGTTTCTGTTACCTGCTGGCAGCTGCTGTGTGAGCAGCAGGACGGAAGCTTGCGCAACCCTGCCACCCTGCCCGGATATGACTCACCCCTCGTCTGGCGTACCCACAGTGTACGCTCTCCCCGTCTGCTGAGCATGGTACAGGGTCAGACACTGCCCGGGACCTGAGCATCGCTGAGGGGCTTGCTGTGGCCCAGCAGATGGGATGGCTGCCGCCCAGAGTATTTTATATGTGTCAGGTTCTTATTTAGTCCAAGGGTAGTCCCTGAAAAATACGCTTTACTTCCAGTCATTGCAATTATTATTGTTATTATTATTATTTTGGTCTTTTTGCGGCAGGCTCTCACTACGCAGGTCAGGCTGGCCTTGAGCTCACTCTGTAGCCCAGGCTGGTCTTGAACTTGCGATGATCCCCCTGCCTCAGCCTCCTGAGTGCTGGGATTACAGGCGTGCGCCATCACACCTAGCCCAAGTAATTACTTAAAACACTTCTTCCTCTCTGTCATCAAAGTGCTTATTTGATTATCTAAATAAAAACCACCTCTCCTAAAAGAATGAGATGCAATAGGCTAATGTCCCTCTATCTGGCTATAAGGAGCGAGGAAGAGCCTTCCTGAGGACCTGCACCCACAGGCAGGGTCACCACTCAGAGGAGGGTGGAGGGCAAGGGTCTTCACTCAGAGCAGGTGAACCCATGGAGTGTATACCAAGGGCCAGTACCCATTAGTGATCTCCAAGACCTGCCAGCATACCAATCAAGGACACACCCCACAGGCCTTCCTCACCAAACGCGGGAGGGAGGCGTTAGCAAGGTGCTGGGATTCTGGCAGCGGGCACGTGCGCCTGTGAGCAGCACAGCTTTCAGAACACCTGCTGTGGCCCATTCTGCACCTTCACTGGGGGCTGAGCAGCTCTAACCACTGACTGGGCGGATCTGTACACTCTGGGCACAGGGCAGTGTCCCAGGTCTTACCAGGTGGTCACAAGTGGGCTGGAATGCGTTGGTCCCACACACATACAGGGAAGTGGAGCTGAGTGGCTGAAGCACTCGGATGTAGTTGAGGCATTCTGTCTGCAAGGGAGAAAAAGAGCCTGTCAGCAGCTGTCCAGCCGGAAGCCCTGGCCACTGTCCACACTGTGACCTCATACACTGGCAGGCCCGGTACCTGAACAGGGTACAGGGGCCACTGACTCCCTGATACAGCCCTACACCCTTGACCCTCCCGCTGGCCTATGTAATTCCAGCTCTGCAGAGCCCACAGGCTGTTTAGGTGCTGGACAGGATCCCAGTTCAGCCCTGGCCATAGAACAAAGCAGTGAGAGCGACCTCAGCTGCCCCAGGGACACCCTCTACTGAAAGGGACACACACGCCTTGCCAGACACACAAAGCATTCTTGCCGTCAAGCCTACCCAAGTGCACACTACACAGAGCCGCTCTGGCTTTCAGGGGACCCTGCCCTCCACTCCCTGCACACATAGGACTGGAAATAGTTTCCCAAGGACCTGGTTTCACTGGAGGGGAAAGAAGCTTGACCAGAAAAGGGGGTGCAGCCAGCTGTGCATCACCATGCTGCCATTAAAAACCCACATGTTATTTTGGCAGAAAAGGACTTGGATTACAGGCGATAGAGTCTGAAATTAGCTCAGTCTTTTTGCTGACTTGTTTTAAACTGCCAGGATATAATTTACACTGCTCTCTGCTTTCTCAGACCCGGACTGGGGGTCTGCTGTCCACCCTGCACACGGGCAGCACAGGGCCCGGTCCCTTTCAGCTACAGACTCCCGCAGGACGTGCGCTTCTACCACATTGCCTGTCGATCCCTGTATTTCCTAAGGTAATGCTGCATTTAGAGGCAAACACTTCAGCACAAGTGTTTAGTACCTTGCTAAGAAAGTTCAGCAAAACAAATTCCTCAGGCTTTTAATAAAATTTTTTCTTCGTTTTAAAACTAGCCAACAAATGTTGAAACTTATCATGACTCAGCTGCCACCAATAACTCCAGACCCTTGAGCTCCAGGAGTCGGAGAATCTGAACATCTGCCCAGCACCAGGCAGGGCATGGTGGCATGGTGGGTGGCCAGGGGAGCACCCCGTCAGTGCTCCCTGAATGGGCACCATGCTGCGGGGTGGACAGGTGCCAAATGCCGCCAACCCCTCTGGCCTGACACTGCTCCCTGGGAAGGCAGCACAACAAACCCTGAATTTCACACAATGTGCCAGTGGGCATCAGAAATTGTTTTCTCAGTCAAATTTTTTTGAATAGATTCAAGTCACACAAATGAAGGACTACTTCTTGAATGCCCACCCTGCTTGGCCCCTGCTAATCCCAATCCTCAGGAATAGAAGTTTTTAGATGCCCCGTGACTGTGTAACTGGGCTCACTGCCACTACACAGAGGCTCACAGGCCAGGCCTGTGTGTTACAGGCATGGCACCAGCAGGTCTCCACGACTGAGAGATGCATGTGGGTGTCTACAGCTGCAGCAGGAATTACCTGTTTTGATTTCCCCTTCTCTGCACACTTTGCTTTTTTGTCTTCTGAGACTTCCCAGTACACCTGAGGGGTAATCAGAGTCTGTTTCACTGCATATTCTCCTTTAAAGAGCTACAGACATAAAAAATGCACTTTATAAAGTGTGTGATGGTGTCCGAGCCCAGACATGTCTCCAGAGCAGACAGAGGCTCAGACTGGGAGGGAGGCTGGAGAGCGGAGAGATGCTGATGCCCTGGAGCACCTGGCCCTTCCAGAATGTTCTGTGATCCTCACCAGAAACACACAGAGCCTAGAAAGCCTTTCCCACAGTCAAATTATCCCCACAAAGAGCAACAGAAGTGAAACTACTGCAAGTGGGAGAATTTAATTATGTGGCAAAAAGCAAACCCTGAAGCCTTTTTCCTAATGCACTGAAAAGCAACCTCGTAAGTATTATCCACAACAACTGAAGGTATGGAACCGGCTGAGATGCCCTGTCTGTGGGTGGGTGGGTGGAGACAGTGTGTGTACATACATGACGGAGTATTATACAGCCCCAGAATGACAGCGTGTCATTTGCAGTTATGTGGATTGAACTTGCGGGCATCGTTAAGTGCAGCAAGCCAGATTGAGAAAGATAAGCAGCATGTGTTCCCCCTCCTAGGTGGAGCAAGCTGAGGCTGACCGGGAAGTACACTGGTGACTACCAGAGGCTGAGAAGGGCGTATGCTGTAGGCAGGTACACAAACAGCATGCTGAACCCCACTGATACATACAATTGATTCATATTATTTTAAAAGGGATTTTGAAACCATGTCTTAACACTGATGGTCAGTGAATGGCAGAATTACTATGGCAGAGACCTGGGTGTTTGGTAGCCGACAGTGATGCAGTTAGCAGCACTGTGTCAGGGCAGCAGCCTTCTTAGTGATAGTGGTGCTGCTGCCTCTCCATGAGGTCCTGAAACTGATGCTAAAATGACAATAATGGGATAGTTTTCAACTCTCAGCAACCCACACAGGGTTGGGGTGCAGTGGTCAGGAAGCACAGAGCTCCATGAGTAGAGGGGGGTCCGGGGTGGGGTCTGTATGCTGGGTACAGACACACCGCACAGTGTGGGCATGGTGATGAAGTCCCAGGAGGACACAGAGAAGCGGGCGAGGTCCCACCTGAATGATCAGCTGCCTGACAGGGAAGGCAAACTGTGCCAACTGGCTGGGGCACCGTTTTCTCTTTTGAGAATGAGGGACCACAGTGATGGCTCTCAGAGGGGCCTCCATGCTGGGCATACAGTACCCACAATTCCCAGACCCTTCTGCTCATACAACCACATGGAGTCGGTGCTCAGAGGACAAGTGCTGGATCCGAGAAGGGAGAGGGAAACCGTCCACCCCAGCTTAGTGACCCCTGGTGTAGATGCTTCATTCCAAAGGATCAGGTTCAGAAGCTCACTTATGTGTCAGACAAACTTAAGAAATACAAGAGGCCATGAAGCTAAAGATAAAGCAAGAGCTCACCTCTAGGAAATGTCCAGGGTGAGCCTAGAACAGCCTGACAGGAGGGCAGAAAAGTCACCCATCCACCAGGCCCCAGAGCCACCCAGCAGCTGTGCTGCCAAGGATGAGAAGATCTGAGCATCAGACAAGGACCAGGTGCTGAGGATGCAGCTCTGGTGTAGCACTCCCTGCACATGCAAAAGGCCCTGCATCCACCCCCAGCACCACCGTAAAAATGCTCAAAAAGAAGAGACAGAAAGAGGAAAGTCTCTGGGTGAGCTGCTAGTGGACACTCTGAGACAGGCTGAAGGACACAGGTGCAGAAAGGAGGTCCTGAGGCTAGTGGTGGGCCGCACAATACCTGGGGGACATAGGACGTACCTCATGCAGCTTCCGGGAGATATTGAGTGCGCTCACTGCAAAGATGGCTTCTCGCGCACCCACGTACAGGGTGTCTTCATCCTTGCCCATCAGCAGGGCTGAGTAGTTGTATATGCCAGGCACATGAAACCGTACCAGCCCCACCTCTGCAGGAGGCAAGGGCACCATCAAAGGGGGAGGAGAGGAAAAAGAAGCAGTCGTTTCCAAGCCTGCACACACTGTCTCGGTTACAGTAAGTGCAGTCATGTGGCAAGGGCCCCACAGTGCAGCTATTGAGGCCACAGGGCAGGCGGCAGCACAGGGGACGAGGCAGCCACCAAGCACGCGTGACGGGCAGGCCCCACGCATGCACATCCCAAGGCTGGGCCCCACTCCCCTCCGTCCTTCAGGGTCTGCCAGGTCCAGCGCCAGCTCAGTGGCCCCAGAGACCCAAGTGTGCGCAGCCACCCCTTGTCTGTGTGTCCTTATGAGCTGGTTCTTCAGGTACCAGCTGCCCTGGTGGCACTTTCCTCACTGCCTCTGGGCCTTTGCACACTGTCCCACTGCATCCTGCCCACCACCCTGGGAGTCTGACCTCGGGCTTTCCTCTCTGAGGCCATTTGGCACTGATTTCAACAGAACTGACATCACACTGACGCTCCCTCATTTCTTCTGCCTTATCTGCGCACACTGAACTGAGTTCTTGCAGATATAAATCCCACTTGACTACACCCAGTGTAGTGCAGAGCACACAGGGGATGAGGATGAATCGCTAACAAGCAAGGCAGAAAGAGGCTATGTTAATGCTCCCTGTTCTGAGTCTGTCTGATGGAAGGCAGCCGCACATAGGCCACAGGTCCTGTCTCTGTGTGACTACTACTCTTCAGTCTGCATCAGACATGGCCAGTGCTATGCATCGCCTTGCTCAGTTCTCTGTCCTTTGAGCCAGAGACCAGGGTCCCAGCACACGTCTCTCTCTCTCTTTTTTTTTTTTTTTTTCTTTTTGAGGCAGGGTCTCGCTATGCAGTTCAGGCTGGCCTTGAGCTCACTTTGTATCTCAGGCTGGTCTTGAACTTGCAACAATCCTCCTGCTTTAGCCTCCCAAGTACTGGATTACAGGCATGCGTCACCACGCCCAGCCCAGCACACATCTCTTACGAGAGGAAAGAACTAAGCTGAGATCAACGAGCAGCAAATGCGATCCACTGGCCTGACCTCTGGTCTTGGACACAAAACCCTGGTGCGCAGGCAGATGCTCAGCTGGTGCTTGGCAGCCTCAGACAACAGGGATGAGGTAGGACATCCAGTCAGAGCCTTGGGCAGGCCCTGTAGTCTCCCAACACCATAGCACCTGCCCAAGGCTCTCTGAAGGGCCACTGGCTCATGCCCCAGTGTGCCCAATACTCATCCCAGGATTCTGAGCAGCTGTCATGATCGCTCCATGAGCGCCACATTGGCACCAGCTCACCTTGGTGTTCCCAGGTGATCCGGGGAATGGGTGCAAATGTTGCTGCCGCCCCAAACACCAGCGCCAGGGCTGGGAGCAGCTCCGAGGCAGCGCCGCACATCCTCACAGGTGGGGGCCTTGGCAGGGTCTCCAGCAGCAAATGCTCATGGGCAGCAGGAGTTTGTGGCAGGCGTCAGAGGGACAGCGCTCAGAGGCCCCAGGCCAGAGGCAGCAGCACAGTGCAGACCTGGTGAGTGGCAGGGTCCCTGAGAACCCACATTGCCCCACTGGCCAGGGGAGACACGGGCTGCTCCCTCCACCTTTGTCCAAGAGCACTGCGGTTTGCACAGCCTCTGAAGAAGCCCTGGAGAAGGAAGAGGAAGGAGTCATGGGTCAGGATGTGGGGCAACCTGCTGCCCCATGCTCAGTGGCCCCCACTGTGCTTCTGTTCTGTCCCGTTAGGGTCTAGCACTGCACAGCACCCAGGAGCCTCGGAGCTGGGAGGTCGCTGGAGGGTACAGACTTGTGCTCACACAGAGGAACACAGCAGTCACCAGGAACCAGCATCTTCATCTGGACCCAGCGGCCCACACAGGAGGATAGACAGGGGCAGAGGGAGGTGGGTGGAGGGGACACCGGTGATGGGATGGATCCCACAGGCAGCTGGATGCCAGAGAACAAGGGGATAGAAGTTGAGTTTCAGACTGCTTAGAGACTCTGACTGTCCATGCCCTGTAATGCTCACCGAGAAAAATGGTTCAGGAAGATGTGGTTGTCGCAGAGAGCTGAAATACACCCAGTGTGCACATGGATCTCTGCACATGGATCTGTACATATGCTCACATGTGCAAGCATAGATATACACACATACATGCTCATGGGAACACCCAGGAACATGTGTACACGAGACCTTCCCACACAGCAGTGGCTGGGCTGAGCAGACACAGTGGCCCCTGAAGCCATCCACGAGTGCTTCCAACCTCACTGAAAGGCACATGCACACCTTGGGAATGGCAGTAAGGGACTCAGCTGTCTGGAAAGAAACCACACCACACGAAAAGCACTGGCTCACGCTGCTGGTGAAACTGACCAGCTGGAGTGGGGACTCAGTCTCCCCTTCCCAGGTACTCCAATGCCCCAGGGTAGCTCTCTCGTTATCTGCCCCCACCAGGACCCCAAGGCCACTGAGGCAGCACGCACCCTCTGAGTGCCTTCCCACACCTGGCTCCTGGTACAGCCCCAGCCCTGTCACCCGCCCATCTTGCAGAGGAGATGACAGGTGGTGGTGGCAGCAGCAGCAGAGGGCCTCTCCAGCCCAGTACTTCCCCCAAACTGACCCAGCACCCAGCAGGCTACATGGTTTTGTCGCAGGGTGATCATGAGCTCTGAGTCAGGACACCCCATCCCTGTTTCCTCTAGGTTGGGGTATCCTACTCAGGGCTGGTGGACTCGATGACCATCATTTCCAGCTTTTGGTTCTGTCCCAGGGACCCCATGCCTGGTACTGAGGGTGAGTGAGGCTCTGGCCAGCACAGCTCTTCACAGAAACAGGTGCCATGTGCCCCAGCACCCACAGGGACCCTGATTCTCAGCAATACCCGATGCCACAGGAAGCTGAGAGCTGAGGCCAGGTCCACACAAGGAAGCAGGGATGTGCTGTCTTCGAGGGGACGCAGATGCCCACACTGAGCTGAATGAGCTCATGAATGTATCCTGCATGCAGGGCCTTGTGGGGGTGGGCAGCAGGGGCACCGGGAGTCCAGGCCACGGTGATGATCTTACACCAGGGAGCCACCATCTGCAGCCCCACACTAACACGGGCAACAGGAAAGTGTATGAGGCCACAGTGTATGTCATGGCCTGGGCCCAGCCCTGGGGCCTGAACCACGGGAAGCCATGTCCTCTCCACAGCCCATCTCCAAGTCAGGTCCCGTGCCTGCCCACCCCAAGTCTACAGTTAGATGAGGACCCTCAGTAAAAACCAGCTTTGGAGGCGGGCACAGTGGTGCACACCTGTGATCCCAGCATGCTGGGATGCTGAGGCAGGAGGATAATAAGTTCAAGCCCAGCCCAGGTGACTCGGTGAGATCCTGTTTCAGAATAAAAAAATGTAATAAAGGACTGAGGATGTCACTCAGTGTGAAGGCCCTGGGTTCAATCCCTAGAATTGGAAACAAACAAACAAGCAAACCCAGCCTTGGGGGAGGCACAGGCTGTGTGAACAGACGCAGGGCAGAGTCTGCATGGGGCATGGCCGCTGAGCCGGATGGCACGGGGCAGGCGCAGGTGCTCACTGTCCAGCTGCTCATCCTACTGTGTTTAGAAGCACTCTTGATAAAACACTACCAAGTATTCTTTCAGAAAGACAGAAAGGAGGAAGACAGCAGACACCGTGTTCACTGAAAAACCACAGGACTACTGAGCTGGCTAGGACTTTTCCTTATCCCTTTAATCAGCTTTAAGGGCCCAGCGGCGGTGCTGATGGTCGTCTTTGGAGACGGCAGGCATGTTTCCCCAAGCCCATTGCTCCCTCCAGTGAGCCGGGATGAGGTGGGATGTGTGAGCCAGTGCTCCACGCTGTCCAGGCTGGGATCAAATGTTGGGATAGAGGCTGTAACTTCCTGGGGCTTCAGAGATTACACATCAGAGCTGGAGCGCCGACCCCCAAAACATTAGATCCTATGTCAGTTGAGTTATGCAGATTACTCTTTCTGCAGATCCTCCTCTCTGTGTATGGCAGAGGGGATTTCAGGCTGCCTACCCAGCCCAGCTCATGGCACTCACATATTTCCCGCCACTCTCACAGTCACTCATCCTCAAGCCACTGCCTTCTTCACAAATGAATAAAATCTGCGTTCGGTCCTGGGTATAGCCCTTTGCTCCAGATAGCCATCATCATGGCTGGACTTAGGACCCCTCGGCTCCCCATAACTACCCATATTGCCTTAGTGTCTTTATTCTCACCATGGGTTGCACTGGAAGTGGTAGACTGGAATTAACTCGCTAGAATTCCAGTAACTTTTCATGAGATTACAAATATAAACTTCCTGAACCATGAGCAGGACTGGAAAGGGCTCTCTGTAATACACAGATGGCTCTGCACGAAGGACTCGAGACTGTGGATATCGGGGCTTCTGTGCGAACCCCTACACCCTCTGCTCCAAACAGTTGAAAAAGCTCAAGTCTGTCACAAGCACCAAGGGGCCAGGGCTCGGCTCAGGCAGAGCACTTGCCCAGCACATGCACAGCCCTGGGTTTGAGCCCCCAGCAGTGCAGAAGACAACAGCGATAGTCTGTGCAGGTCCTGTGGGCCTGGCCCCTGCCCGGAGCAGTGATGTGCGCTCCAGGAGAGCATAATTCTCACACCGGACACCACACAGGCTGACCTTCCGCAGGGAGGGTCCCCGGCCCGCTGAGCTCCCTTCTCTGCACCCACCCTGGGGGCCCGGACGTGCTGCGACACCAGAACACAGAGACGACCTTGGTCCTTTCCTCAACTCCAGTGAGATGATACCTAAGTGACACACACGTAAGGGTGGAAACGGAAGGAGAAGGTGACAGTCCAGGGGATGTGGGGAAACTTCAGAAGCTGGAAAGAAAATGGGTGGGCAGTGCCCAGTAAGTAGACAGGTGGCTCTCTGAGCGGTGGCTGTGCTTGGGGTCACACTGCCACTGCTCTCCACATGATGTCAGGAGGGCCGTAGTTCACTTCTGCCACACAGATACACTAGACACACAAGGAGATGCACAGCAGCACAGTACACAGATACGAGGAAGCAAGGAGCCGAGTCCCTCACCTTGGTGTTAAATTAGCCTGTTTAACTGTGATAAGCCCACAGAGCGTGAGCTCCGATGCTGGCTGTGTTTGCCCACAGCTGTCACACACTGCCGGCGCCAACTGACACATGTACCACAGAGAGCTGCAGCCAGAGTGGGAGTGAAGAAGCTGTCACGAAAATGGCTGGGAGAGCAGGAGGGAGCTTGGAAAGCAACCTATGGATGCAAGAAGCCCAAGCCAGCGGGTCGAGGTTCCACAATGTAGTTACAAAAGTTACACAATGTGACAGAGATTAAAAACGGAGAGAAGAAACGAGAAAACTGGAGATGGACTGCATGCTGGAGTCCCACATCTTACAAGCCATTCTGGCAAAGAGTGCAAAAACTGAGGACTTCGCAGGGAAAGAATAAAGGATTAACATAGGACGGAAGGACAGATGTGTTCAGATAAAAGCGCCCGGCGGCACCAGGAGTGAGCACAGCCTACTTCAGGCTCCCAGGGTGATACCGGGGAAATGCTAGGTGTCAGAACCACCATCTGTGCTCTCCGACGTCAAAGAATGAATTCTAAGGAATGGAGTCCAGTAAGAGTAGAAAAGGTATCGGGAAAAGGAATGGGGAACAGGAACAGCTCCTGAGAGATAGGAAGGGTCACAAATGGGTTGGCAATGAGCCCACTTCTCAAAGGAAGCATCACAGAGCAACATCATGAGGTGGCTATAACGTGGGTCAAAATTATGATCAACCAATAAGACTGCCAAGTATAGTCACTTAGGTAACACTGACCTAATGGTAGTAAGGGCAGATGGGTAGCATTATTAACTTTGGTCAATAATCTATAGCCTTAGTTTTATCTTTGGTCTTAGTGGTTTTAGTGAGGATGATCCACCCCTAATGAAATAATGGGAACTCTCAAAATGGTGATACCAATAACCTCAAGCTTAGGGAACCATGTAAATCTAGTCACCATAATGTTAATCTTCAGTTGTGCCTCTCACCACAGCCCTGATGCACTCTTCTGCACTGACTCCCTTGGGCACCCAGCCCTATTTGACTGCATGCTATATTTTTACCTAACCTAGCTGTCTACAATAAAGGAATCCAAGAGCCCAGGAGAAGATCTTGAGAGTTCTGGGGAAAGACATAAGTAAAAAAATCCCAGGTTACAAGGTCATGAAGAAGTTACTTTAGCTTTTTTGAAGCCTTGGGGACACCACAATGCCTCGCAGTCCTAGACAAGGTAATTTTCACCTAGAATTCTTTAGCCAAAGTACCCACCGGTATGAACAGGGCACAGCAGCACAGTTCACACCTCAATTCTCCAAATTTTTACCCTCCGTCTACCCTTTCTCAGAAGGGACTGAAGGATCGGCTCCACCAAACAAAGGAGTGGGTCCCAGGTCTCCCTTCCTAGCAGGCAGGTGGACACCACTACACCTGGCTTGTCAGTGTTTTACCAAGGTCCCCACACCCCCAACAGCAAAAACTGGGAACAACTGTGCTGGAGGATGGGGAGGAAAGGAAGGAAAGGGAAGTAGAGTGTGAAGGACAGGTCCTCATCCTCCACGGTGACAGAATGGTCAGGACTTCGTGAAGGAAAATACCAAAAATCATTAAAATAATAAACGGTGAATGTTTAAATTTTTCAAATGTATTACAATCAGAGACATATAGCCATTAATGTCCCTCAAATTACTCCCGCTTGCTTTGAACACAGTATTGCCCTTGCCACTTCCTGAAGCAGTTCTGGATGTCCTCTTCCCAGTGTCTGTATAAGTGTGACCAAAAATACTGGGAATGCTGCCGCCACGCACAGTTTCCCAGAAAGGCTGGCTCGTAACCGTATCCACTGTACTCACCAGATCTGGCACCATGCAACTTGTAAGCTTACCCCCAAAGGCAAAATGATCATGAAAGGGGAGTGTTTTAAATCAACTCAGGGCACAGGTAGCCACAACCCACAACTGAAGACACACACAGAAGAGGACTCCAGAGCTGCTGGGAACGAGGGGATGGAGGTGTTTGAAGGAAGGAGCATGGTGAGGGGGGTTAGTAGCAGCATGTACGTTTCTTGTAATACCTCTTCTAAAACTTAAAGAGTCCTATAGTTTTCAGTCACACCACGTAGTTAAAGCATTACTATCTCAGCATAGCAGGAATGCAGTCAGAGACCAGCCAGCAAGTGCTGCTCCCTCCTAAGGGCCATACTTGACTTGGACAAAATGACTTTAAAACGGAATCAGCAGCGCCCCCAGCCTGTGATGGGAGCCGCACTCCCAGGGACAAGGAAGAGTGAGCTATGTCTGTACAGAGCCCAGACTGCGAGAGCAGCCCTACCTGGGGCTTCTAAGACTTCTGGGAAATGGGATCACTCACCAAGCAGCAGGGTGTGCTGAGCAGGACACTAAATGCCAGCTGCTGGAGGATTGTGGGGCCAAGGGACTCAGTGTTGTTACCCCTGTGAGTTTATGCCTCCAGCACAGTGTGCTCAAGCACCTCAGGGCCTCTGCACACGCTGCCCCCACTCTAGGGACGGCCTTGCCCAGAGCTCTGGTCAGCCCCTTCCCTCAGCGACCCTCTGCCCCACCGATCATCATCTTCCACTGCACAGCAGGTGGGATAAGGACTTGACAGCATCTCCAGGGCTCAGGGCAGGGCCAAAGCGGGGACCCTAAAGATCTGATACAATGCAAGGCTCACAGCGGAGTGTCTCACAAAACCAAGTCCCAAGGGGACAGAGACCCCAGGTAAACCCTGTGGTAGCCTCCCGCCGAGCCTGTACCCCAGCCACACTGTCCAGTTCTTGCAGAATAGCTCCTGTGACTCTCCACAGCTCCCCAGGGGGAGCCAGCAGCTCCTGACAGAGGCCTGGCCCAGACTGCTCACCAGACTGCTTATAGGGAAAAGTGGCTCCTCTCCCTATACTGCCCTTCCAGGCCGGCCCAGGCTGGCTCAGGAGCCCCCAGTGTGCTCTAGCTGGCCTCGAGGCCACTCGCCATGGGGTAGATCCCTCACTGCCTGGAGGGTGGGCTCTCGTCCAGATGGGCCTCTCAGTTACATGACCCCAGGAACCAAAGGTCAGGACAGGCGCAAGCCACAGGGGCTGCGGGATGGGCCACAGGCTCTGGGACACGAAGGGGTCCCACACTTCTTTCTTCAACAAGTACTTAAGACAGCCCAAAGCAGACCATTCGCCCTCCCCACAGAGATCTGCCACCAGAGTGTCTTCCAGCAGTAGAGGCTCACAGTCACCAACACGGTGTCCAGTCACCTCACTCCTAATATTTAAGTTAAATCAACCTTTCTTTTCCTGCGTTCTCAAGCATTTCTGAGAGGACAGCACATCCCACTGGGAAGGCCCCTCTGCACTGACAGCGTAGAGCTGTCACACTTTGCATTCAGGGGAGGACCTGACAGAGAAGCCCACTAGAGAGAGGTTATGAATGCCACTCCTCAGTGGGCATGTGTAATTGTGCTATTTGTGAGGAGTACACTCACTGGCCGAAAGGTCAGGAGAATGAGCTCCAGGGGCTCCAAACCCCTCCTGCCTGCCTGCCTGGGCCCGTCAGACAGCAGCTCCGCAGCTCAAGGGCCCTAAAAGTCAAGGAGGGCACCAGTGAGCAGATGGGAAAGGTGGGGCCAGTCACACAGGTGGCTTTTGTGTATGTGTGCATGCGGGTGTGTGCATGCACATCTGGGCCTGCATGGACCTGTGTGTACATAAACGTGTGTGTGCAGCAGTGTATGTATGTGTATCTGTGTGCATGTGTACGCATATGTGAATCTTTGTAAGTGTGAATACCTGTATTTAGATACCTGTGTAGGTACAGTATGCATCTGTGTGTGTGTGTGTGCATGTACTTCTAGGTTCCTGCATGCGTGTGTCCCTCTGTACTGGTGTGCGTGCATGCATGTGTATATGCATGTGTGTGTCACTGAATGCATCATACAAATTCTGATCTAATGTTGAATCTTAGATGTGGCTCCTCACTGGCATCTGGCATCAGGGCTGGGTCACTAAGGGGACTCAAAAGGGTCAGTGCTCTTGCTGACATTAAAGCAGCCTCTTCTGCATCCCAGGGACTCTGGGATAGAGTGTGCAGGAGGGCTTTGGACAGGCTGAACTGAGGGCCATCACTGCCTGCCTTGGCCCCTCCTGGAGGAGCCTGCTCATCTCCTGTCCCATGGGTGGTGAACCCCCATGCCACTGTGAGCTCGTAGTCAGGACAGTGGTAGATGTGCTTACTAAACCTCCCTTGTAATCCAGGAGCAGGCAGCGAGATGTGAGGGAGGAGACACCATGGCCCCCTCAATAGCACCGTGGTGCTGGGGTCTAGCAGCACTCAGCCTGTGTGAATCCTGTACTCCCCCCCATCCCCTTAGGGTACTGATGCCACCTCTCTGCATAGTGTGTAAGAGGAGCCTGTCCTTCAGGAATGAAGGACAGCTTCAGGAACTCCCCACAGATGCAGAGTGCACTGCTGGAGACTTGCACTCTAACCCTGCAGGAGGCACTCTGGTGTACAGCTGCACTCTGCTGCACCAGGACCATGGCAGCAGGGGCAAGCAACGCACCTAGCGGGGGCAAGCAAGCCACAGTGGGATGTCTCAGACCTGCTTTCCCTCCTGCCCACACCACAGCCTGGGCGCTTGGAGTGCTGTGATGGAAGGGAAACACAGCAGGGATAGGGAAGCAGACTCGATGCACACACATCCATCAAGAGTGTGAGGACAGGGTGTGACGGCAGGGCATGTAATCATGTGGGTGATGGCCCTTTCTCGGTGCCTGACACCCTATACCCTTGTGGCACTGGCCAGTGCAGTTTTTCAAATTTCTGTCTTCTAACCCGAGCGTGGGAATATAAACTAAGAGACATGAAGGAAATCTGTTCAAAAACAAAGAACAGATGGGACGAGGGAAAGGAGAAAAGAAAGAGACAAAAATGTATGTATGTATATATGAATATACATATATGCAGGAGGGCTAACATGGTTCTACTAGTGTATTATATCACTTAATGCTAAGGAATAATCGATGACGGGTTATTTGATCAATCTTGTATGTCTGTATGTGTTATCCTGAACATACACTTCGAAGATATCAATATGCAAAGCAGCAACTATGGGTGGTTTTTGGTTGTTGTTGTTATTGTTGTTGTTTA